>JALHLI010000020.1:2542500-2555000 GCA_023349425.1 Anthopleura sola | reverse complement strand
CCTTATGATCACAGCGCGAGCTCGAGGTCAGGGTAAAATTTGCATGAAAATGTATAAAAAATATGCAAATTTTACCCTGACCTCGAGCTCGCGCTGGGATCATAAGGGATTGTGGGAAGACTACGGAAAGGTGCATGGATGTTAGATACTAGAGATGGTTTCCCTGGTACAGCTGACCCGAGTCAGACGAACTAGCAACGGATTAACATAACCCAGTATCAGGCTCAGTCCTCCATCGATGTAGTGTTGTTAGCTACTCAGAGATAATTTCCTGGTACAGCTGACCCGAGGCAAAGTCAGACGAACTCAGTAGCAACGGATTAATATGAACCAGTCCTCCAGAGCTGCTAGGCCGGTGTTGATCGAGATAATGCTAACCTAGTCAGAAACCTGTTATCACGTACTATTCATCACTGCAAGTACGAACATTGATTATGCATATTTATCTTTATCTTACCCGGCAATAGAAAATACAGCCAATCAGAAAGCAGGAAAGCCGTTGTATGTTCTTCGATATTTCACTCTTCCTTCCCATCATGCACTGCGCGTTGAACCGTACGCATTTGTATTTTCTATGGTGTGGGATAAAATGGTTATACAATGGTTTTTCGTGGCATACCGTGGATATCCCACTTGACACTTGTATTTTCTTTGTATAAACACTCGCCTAAAGGCTCGTGTGTATACTAGAAACTACAAGTGACTCGTGGGATATTCCATGGTATGGCACTCAAAACCATTGTATAACTAGTATTTATCTGTCTTATATTTCACTGATTTGTCAGTAAGAGAGCTTTGATAACGTATAAAGTATTTTACTACTTGATTAACTGTAATAGCTCGTTATAGCTAGTACTTGACTCAAAGGTCCGAAAGACAAACCTGAGGAATTCCACATTCTCTTATTGAGCCTTTTTCTTATCATATAAGAGATGAAAAATATTTAGAATTTATTTATTATGAAAATTTAATATACAGTGTTCTACTTATTAATAAGTATATAGTTTATTGTATTTGCTGAAAGGTCCGAGAAAAAACCTTGTGGAACTCCACATCCTTCTTGTGAACCTCTTTCTTATAATCTAATGAGAAATATTTAAAATATGTTCATTTTCATGGACTAATGAATTGTACTCCTCTTTTTTTTAAATAGTTATTCTATTTACTCAAGGGTCCGGAAGACAAACCTTGGGGAATTCCACATTCTCTTGATAATCCTGTTTCCTGCTTTAATCATCCAAAAGATGAGAAATATTTAAGACTTGTTTAGATTGAAAGTTTACAGCGCTTTCCAATCACACGCACGAAATCGTACAATTTGCTGTCGCGACGAAGTTGGTTTTAGTGGACGTCAATCAAGACTTTTCCACAACATTCCACGTATCACGCGCCTTGATAACTTTGTGTTTTCAGACAATGCCATGGAAACACTTTGATTGACGTTCAGAAAAATCCTATTTGTTGCGACGGCGATTCGCGCGTGTGATTGGAAAGCGCTGTAATACACAGTATAGTACTTTGTAAATAGTTATTGTGAGCCTTTCTTAAAATATCTTTAAAAGATGAGAAATAAAACTTGTTCACATTGACATTTTAATACACAGTATAGTAGTCCTTATCTATTATTACTATTTGTTAATAGGTATTACAGTGCGAGGCGCAAAAGTATAATCACATTTAATGTACTTTTGTCATAGTAATGCAGATTAATCACGTAATGTAATAACAAAAAATGACACTAAATAAATATATGTATATATGTATGTATGTATGTACGTACGTACGTACGGATGGATGGATGGATGGACGGACGGACGGACGGACGGACGGACGGACGGACGGACGGACGGACGGACGGACGGACGGACGGACGGACGGACGGACGGACGGACGGACGGACGGACGGACGGACGGACGGACGGACGGACGGACGGACGGACGGACGGACGGACGGACGGACGGACGGACGGACGGACGGACGGACGGACGGACGGACGGACGGACGGACGGACGGACGGACGGACGGACGGACGGACGGACGGACGGACGGACGGACGGACGGACGGACGGACGGACGGACGGACGGACGGACGGACGGACGGACGGACGGATGGATGGTTGGATGGACGGATGGATGGATGGATGGATGGATGGATGAAGAATAGCAAATATTAATTAAAAAAAAAATTAATAAATGAAAAAAATCGAAAAGGAAGAAATTTAATGAAAATGAAGTGATTAAAATAAAGAAATGAAAGAAAACAGTTATGAACGTCAAGCAATAGGCCTTTTGGAACAACAAAAGGCCTATTGACCTTACCCCCTTAAATCGAGCAGCTGTGTCAAAATGATCATCAGAAATGAATAGAGCACCTCGACATTAGTAAGAAGGCAAAGTTTCAGCTCATAATGTTGAGTATAGGAGAAATGGCATTAAATATAAAATTCAATATTTTATGAGGATTTGTATGGGAAAAGTGCTCTGGCGGCAACTACGCGACTTGTTGTTGCAAAAGATCTATTGGAGCATTAAGAATGCAATAAAAGATGAAACATATTGACAAAATATAACAAAAGACTGTTGACGGCTACGACAAAAGCTCAAGAACTTGTTATATAATATTAAGTGAGTAACAGGAAAAACTTTCTCGCTTAAAGTAATATTGTTATGACACTAAATACTCAAAAATTCAATGCTGTTTTAAGACCTTGAACTGACTTTTATCATAACAGTTCATATCAGCGATCTCACCTTTACAATTTGGCAGAGCAGCGAGTGAAGAGGCTGCCTTTTTTAATTCTATTTTTTATTTATTCATTTATTTTTTTCATTTTAAAATTTTTTTTTATACATAAAAATATTTAATTTTACATTAACTCCAAGGGTGCCTTTTTTACTATTTTTTCTATTCAACTGGCAGTGATGCAATACGCCAAAACTATAAGCGTTTCATTTTGTCACTGTTGCTTCAAACTTGGCAAAAAATCCTATCGAACTAGAGCAAACCAGGTGATCTGGAATCTAGGCGCGCAGTGTATTGCTTGTCACAGCGAAAATTTCCAAGTATTTTCTATTATCTCTTGTCAAAATGAAATATTTTCCACCAACAACGACGAGATATGCCTTTTCTAAAAGGTATTTGGCGAATCTTTCCAACGATGAGTTTTATTTTCTATATTTTCGAGTAAAAGCTGTTGTTTATCGAGTTGAAAACCTGGAACTAGGAAACATTGAGCTACGAACAAAATGTTCGCTGATTGGCTAATTCCTTCTGCCTGAGAGAAGTGAAATCACCTGGAAGCTACTTGGAGAAATTTACGGAAACGTCAGTTTTTCCTGCTGATTAAAATATCACCTCTCCCAAAGTACAAGGCGTCATCTCTTAACAGCTTTACTAAATAAGTTTTGGTCGCATATGATTTTTTGTCTATTGGCCCCAAAAGATCGTGTTTGTAAAATAATGACCTTAAAAACGTCATAGTTGTCCTTATAACGAGAGGCCAAGAAAGGCTTTCTTGAATTCTCATACAATTTAGTTACCTTCCTTACAGCGAGGGCACTCGAACCGTGAACACTTTGAGGTTTTTTCATACTTTTTTCTCCTTTATCCCTTGTGTGAATCGATTGGAAATATGATTTATTTTGAACAATAAGATTATTTGAGTTCAGTGCTTCATTTTCAGAAGGTTTGAAGCAGTAGAAAGTTCATAAAATAAAAAATATAAAAATATCAAGTGTTCATGGTTCGAGTGTCATCACTGTAAAGCTTATGAGTACATTTAAACAAGCACTTATTTCAATATCTTTCAGTTGGTTGGCAAATTCATATCCCTCATGTCAATCAAAAAAAAAATTCATTATCAAATTAAGATTCCTAATATACGTTAAAAGCAATTATAAAATCAATAAGAGTTCAGCTGTTTTCATTAATCGAGTCTAAAATTTCATGCAGGACTTCCTCACGCGGATCATCTTATTTTTCAAACCTGAAACGATCTTCTTCCTATCCAATGTACTTAAAACGTATAAACGTAATCTTCTGCGCCATACTTTACTGGTCTATTTGCCGTCGCATTAAGTGTGATTCAGAAGGAATGTATTTTATGAAGACGTCGTTTCAAGAGATAAAACCAGGCCATTTAATCAGTACAATGAAGGTTGACGACGAGTTTCAGTGCGTTTTAAGTTGTAAGCGTTTTTCAGAGTGTTTGTCGCTGAACTTCGCTGATCAGCCAGACGAAGATGGTTTGTACGAATGTGTTTTGTTGAGAAACGAGAGGAATATATCCAGTGGACTCTTGAAGCTATCTCAGTTTTATCATCACTACTCTCGTCTTGTGGTAAGTATGCTTCTTTTTATTATATCCTAACGTTTTGAAAATTGAGCAATTCGGGGGGAGAGAGAGAGAGACAGACAGACAGACAGAGAGAAAGAGAGAGTAAAGAAAAAATTGCATGGGATGGGTTGATGTGTAACTGATGAATGGATGGATGGATGGATGGATGGATGGATGGATGGATGGATGGATGGATGGATGGATGGATGGATGGATGGATGGATGGATGGATGGATGGATGGATGGATGGATGGATGGATGGATGGATGGATGGATGGATGGATGGATGGATGGATGGATGGATGGATGGATGGATGGATGGATGGATGGATGGATGGATGGATGGATGGATGGATGGATGGATGGATGGATGGATGGATGGATGGATGGATGGATGGATGGATGGATGGATGGATGGATGGATGGATGGATGGATGGATGGATGGATGGATGGATGGATGGATGGATGGATGGATGGATGGATGGATGGATGGATGGATGGATGGATGGATGGATGGATGGATGGATGGATGGATGGATGGATGGATGGATGGATGGATGGATGGATGGATGGATGGATGGATGGATGGATGGATGGATGGATGGATGGATGGATGGATGGATGGATGGATGGATGGATGGATGGATGGATGGATGGATGGATGGATGGATGGATGGATGGATGGATGGATGGATGGATGGATGGATGGATGGATGGATGGATGGATGGATGGATGGATGGATGGATGGATGGATGGATGGATGGATGGATGGATGGATGGATGGATGGATGGATGGATGGATGGATGGATGGATGGATGGATGGATGGATGGATGGATGGATGGATGGATGGATGGATGGATGGATGGATGGATGGATGGATGGATGGATGGATGGATGGATGGATGGATGGATGGATGGATGGATGGATGGATGGATGGATGGATGGATGGATGGATGGATGGATGGATGGATGGATGGATGGATGGATGGATGGATGGATGGATGGATGGATGGATGGATGGATGGATGGATGGATGGATGGATGGATGGATGGATGGATGGATGGATGGATGGATGGATGGATGGATGGATGGATGGATGGATGGATGGATGGATGGATGGATGGATGGATGGATGGATGGATGGATGGATGGATGGATGGATGGATGGATGGATGGATGGATGGATGGATGGATGGATGGATGGATGGATGGATGGATGGATGGATGGATGGATGGATGGATGGATGGATGGATGGATGGATGGATGGATGGATGGATGGATGGATGGATGGATGGATGGATGGATGGATGGATGGATGGATGGATGGATGGATGGATGGATGGATGGATGGATGGATGGATGGATGGATGGATGGATGGATGGATGGATGGATGGATGGATGGATGGATGGATGGATGGATGGATGGATGGATGGATGGATGGATGGATGGATGGATGGATGGATGGATGGATGGATGGATGGATGGATGAACGGACGAATGGATAGATGAATGGATGGATGGATGGATGGATGGATGGATGAAAAGTTAAATAGATCTAAATGGATAGATGGTGGCATTCTATAACAATGCTGATATTCCATTGTATATTTAGGATTCATGTTCTTCAGCTGTATGCATGAACAATGGTTCTTGTCAATCTCTATTGAATGACTTTCAATGCCACTGCCCGCAAGGATTCACGGGTAAACGCTGCGAAAGAAAAGGTAAGTTTCATCACCAAGCTGTCTTGCATTAAATGACCATTTTCGAGATGCACGAGCGCTTTCAAAAATATCGCAGGCGCAGACATGATCTCGACGCATTTTCGGGCAGTGTCAATAGCGCTCGTGATCTTGCCCAAAAACTCTCCTTTTTCGTGTCTGCGCCTGCGTGTTTTTTTTTTGTTTTTTTTTGAAAGCGCGCGCTCATCTCGAAAATGGTCTATTAACACCCTACAGGCTAATAATCAGCAATAAGGGATACCACACTGGACGTATATACACGTGTACTGTACATGTTGGGGTCTCAGGTTCGATTCCTGGACTCGACATAACATGTGATTAAATTTGGTTAGGCTTCTCCCTTTATCCAGGTTTTTTCTTCAGCTTCTCCGTTCTCCACTCCCTCCGCAAAACCTAACAAGCTAAATGCCATTTCGATCTGTGAGGGTTGCCCTGAATTAGATATTCAAAGGTTTTTTCTGGGGGTATTAATTGATAAAGTTTGAAGACACTATATAGCGCTGAATTTATTTAAAAAAAAACAAAAAAAAAAACAACATTTGGAACCCTTTTTTTTTTGGCAGATAAAAGATGGCACAAGATCAACGCAAGTCCTGTCTGCTTTGGAGCAAAAGACTCATCATACGGACCATTCTACATCAAACAGAATGGATCAGTTTCCACAGTCAAGTTAGTACACCTGTCTGGCTATGTGACGTGTAATGACATGCTCCAATCAGCAAGAAGCAACTGGGGATGTGGAAGGTACATCAGTGGTAATGGTAATGTCTTTCCAGAGAAAATGTTCACGGTTATCACCGATGGCCTCAATCAGAAGATTCTTCCCCAAGATGCATTTATTAACAGCTTTGGTACTTTGGACTACGATCTTCCAGGAGGGTATACGTCCCAGTCCCCTGAGCTGATTTTTCCAAATTTGACCACTGCGATGAATGTTACCGCTGGCCAAGAGTATCGCATCTGGTATGGACAGGATTTGAAGGACATATATGAAGATAGGAATAATGGGATTGCATGTGTCGATGTGTATATGTATGGGTGGTTCGTTGTACCATAGTTGAAGAGACCCATGGCAGCTGATATATGTACATGGATGTGTTACTACAGTGTATATGTATGGGTGGTTCGTTGTACTATAGTTGAAGAGACCCATGACAGCTGATATATGTACATGGATGTGTTACTACAGTGTATATGTATGGGTGGTTCGTTGTACTATGGTTGAAAAGACCCATGACAGCTGATATATGTATATGGATGTGTTACTACAGTGTATATGTATGGGTGGTTCGTTGTACTATAGTTGAAGAGACCCATGACAGCTGATATATGTACATGGATGTGTTACTACAGTGTATATGTATGGGTGGTTCGTTGTACTATAGTTGAAGAGACCCATGACAGCTGATATATGTATATGGATGTGTTACTACAGTGTATATGTATGGGTGGTTCGTTGTACTATAGTTGAAGAGACCCATGACAGCTGATATATGTATATGGATGTGTTACTACAGTGTATATGTGTGGGTGGTTCGTTGTACTATAGTTGAAGAGACCCATGACAGCTGATATATGTACATGGATGTGTTAATACAGTGTATATGTATGGGTGGTTCGTTGTACTATAGTTGAAGAGACCCATGACAGCTGATATATGTATATGGATGTGTTACTACAGTGTATATGTATGGGTGGTTCGTTGTACTATAGTTGAAGAGACCCATGACAGCTGATATATGTACATGGATGTGTTAATACATATTAAATAAGTGTAAAAAATACATTGTGAAATATTTATTGCTTTTTTCAAACAGAATTACGAATTTAAAAAGTCAATTTTCTTCATTTATAATTATTTTTAAGTGAATCGAGAATAAAATCCCGATTAAATTCAATATAAATTTTGTTGTAAGCAACTTTCTCATTGGAATGCTTTACTATAATATTCGAATTCTCAAAAGAGATAATGATTTTTCTAGATTTTTTTTTTAATAATAAAAATTCCTTAGTTTTTATCAAAAAATCCTATGTAACTCAAAATTCAAATCCTTCAAAGTTTAAATTAGCACCAACTAAAACGTCGGAAGTTAGGTTGTGTAGTGCCACTTTCCGAGGCGCTCCTTGTCCTAGGCAATGTCTTCGAAAGAACCTTAACATCATTTTCTGTTTGTTTGTCATTTGTTGTCAGTTCGTGTTTTTCTTCTGCCTTCAGTTCAGCTCTAAGGTTGACAATTTCGGCTCTTAAGCTTACGAATAGACTTACTAGTTCCCTGTCTGGCAGATCGATACGGTTCAACTCCTCCAAAACCATTTTCAGAGCCTTACTCATCTCTTCCAAGCGTTCCTTCTTACTTTTGGACTTTCCTTCGCTTTGTATCTTCCCTAATAACATCCTAGCATATTCCAAAGCTCCATGAGTGCTATAACCTGATATTTTTTCCCTAACTTCTTGAGGAGGTCGCACCGTCGCCAAAGAATATCGACGATTATTTCTGTCCGTTTGATGTTGAAGATCAATGTCATGTTTTAAAGGAACATTTTTGACAGTTAAGTCAACTTGACCCGACTTGGCAACTTCCTTCTTTTCCAAAGACACACTAGAACTTTCCTTGGTTTCAATTTCGTCTGAACTTTTTATAGACTTTATGTTTTCTTGAGATGTACTTCTCTGTGTAGTTCCTACTGATTCGTCGTTGTCTTTCGTTTCGATGTCTTGACTTTCACATATACTTCCAACATTTTGATCGCCATTTTTCGTGTGAAAACCTGTGGCTCCCTTTCTCATTTTTACGTCGTCCGTTTTCTCTACTTTCGAATATGTATTCTCCGGCTCTCTCGACGAAAGTTTCTGAAAATTCTTCGCTCTAGCAACTAGCATTTTCCACTGAATATCTGTGTCATTATCCAATGCAGGAGTCCCTGAATTATTTGAGTTTGTTGGGACAGAATTTCTTTGCTTCTTTCCATTCCAGTTTGCCGTACTTCTACGGTTTTCAACCGGCAGACTAAGCTTTCTTGGTAGGCTATAAAAGCGCTTGGAGTCACTTAAAGTCTCTGGAATAACGTCCATGGCTGCGAATGACGACCTACGAGGGTGATCATTGACGAGGCCAATCTCTCCTGTACTGTTGATTTGCTCCAATATATCAATGCTATCCTTTCTCTCGCTTCGCTGATCGTTCAAAATGCCCTCAGAGTATTTTTGATATTTGCCCAATCCTAGATCTTCTCGAGCGGAAACCAATGACCCCTCAGAACTCCGTCTGTGATTATTTTTAGGCGAAGAGTAAGCGAGCCAGCCAACGTCAAATTTTGTTTTGCTGGTAACATTTGTCGTACTTTTTCGCCTCGAGTTGTGACTTTGCTGCAAGTGAGGTACTGAGCCCAACTGGGATGACACGCATACATCATCTATAGCAGATTCAGTTTCTTTAATGGCCCCAAAATCTCCTAAAGCCGAGAAAACCTTTGGTAAAGTCCTGTAACCAAATACTTGGTACTGAATCTCCTTCTGGAACTTTTTAGGATTAAGTTTCTCATCAAAGCCTTCCCGGCAACATTCTTCTTGGAATTTTCTCTGACGTCTTCCTCTCTCCAAGGAAAAACTTGAAGTGATAGGTTTATTAAGCTCGAGTTTTTCTTCATACATGCTTCTCTTCTCGGAATCATTAACTTCTAGCTCCGAAGTTATGTATGAGTTATTTACCGTTCGTGAAACAATCTCACAAGGCATTTTCACCGGTGCCTTTGTCTTGCAGCTTGCGTCTTCTTGTTAATCAAATACCATAAGCTTCTCAATAGAAATTAATTTCAACTTAATAAGAAAGCTCCAGTCCTCAGTTCTAAATTACCACTCAGGTTATATACGTGTTTTCATAAACCCATGCTTATGTCAAGACTTATATTCTTATAAAGTTGAGCTGTATCGACCAAAGATCCACTCGAATATCAGCACAGCAAATTCAGCTTTCCACATCTATAGCTCTTTGTACATGAGATCATTCATTTATATAGGGATTAAAACCCCAATAGATTTGACATGTAGTTGTCAGAATAATAAACGTCATTGCAAAGGAAATGCTAATTTTTATAAATAGAGTTGATGACTTAGAAGTTCTTAGAACGATCCATGGAATGAACGTGACGCTCTGGCTCAAGAATGTGCCTTGACAAACACATTCCGAACAAATATCTTTCGTTTTTTATAAGATTAAGACACATGTTATGACCGAAGGTTGAAGGAGGTAGTTCACAAAAGTCAGAATAATATTTAGAACATTGATTCTATTTTTAAAAATTAGCATTTGAAAAACAAGTTTGAACAGAACTAAGACAATTTAATAGTAAGAAAAAAATGGCAAAATATGCCACAATTAGACAATTATTACTTTTTTAACTTTAACAGAAAGCTATGATAGAGGTCATGATTTTCAAAAAAAAAAAAAAAAATTTAAAAAGGCAAAATAGTTTTTCATGTATTGCCTCAACCAAGAATAAAAGGTTTGAGGAATACACTATTTTTTTATTGCTATTTTTCTTTAAACAGAAATCTATAGATCACTTTCAACGTCAAAGTAGCTCAATTTGGAGGACAAAACAAAAAAGTCAATCTATTGAGACAGTTGAGAATTGAAACCTATTGTATTTTCCTCCAAATTGAGCTGCATTCCTATGGACGTGCTGCAAGAGGTCATTATTTTCTTTAACGAAAACAAAAGAGGCGTTCTATCAAGCAGAGACAAAACGAAAACAATACAGTGTTGTATAGATTTTTCTTTTATCTAAAACATGTCATGTTTGGTGCCACTAGCTGAGTTTTTTATACTTCACCACAGGTGGTATATAGTAAAGGCACACGAACTAATACTGGATAATTATCCCGAACACTATAACCTGGAGCGTTTTAAATGTCCACACTGTAGACACCTTGCACGTGACGTCAAAGCAGCTCAATTTGGAGGACAAAACAAAGTAATTTCAATCTCCTGAGAATTCGAACCTATTGTTTTGCCCGCCAAATTGAGCTGCATTCCGACGTGCTGCAAGGGGTCTATATAAGCTATATTCACTATAGATGCCATGATGGCTTTGTTATTGTAATGCAGATTAATCACGTGTTTGCTGAGGGGAAAACACCTTTACATCAGCAGATTTCAACTGCTTTATTGATGTCATTTTAATGTTTTCCAGTAAATATCTGTGTTAACATTTTTCTGATAAATGAAATAATTGAATTTGGACACTAGTTTCGAAAATAAACTGCTTTCGAAATGTCCTTATATAACTCGATTCTCCAAAACTACATGCAGATTTTTCCAGTAAATATCTGTGTTAACATTTTTCTGTTAAATGAAATAATTGAATTTGGACTGATTTGGACACTAGTTTAGAAAATAAACAGCTTTCGAAATGTTCTTATATAACTCGATTCTCCAAAACTACATGCAGATTTTTTGGATAGTTTGAAACAATATTTGGCATAAAAATAGTAAAATCTCTAGGATGAGCCGATGTTTTAGAAATGATCCAGCTTCTCCAAATGTTTGCCCCCTGGACATTTTTCCTGTCTCACTGGTTGTGGGTTTGCCCGTCAAAAAAATGTCAATAAAGCAGGTTTTATTTTCCAAATCGAAACAGAAAGGATGCTAATGACACTGTTCTAGGATTTCAAGTACAGGCTGGCAGGGCCGTCGGGGCACATCTTAAAGCCAAAATGATGGGAACATTTACACATGTTGCGTTACTTTAGCTACAGCACCACACACTAATATTCATAGTTTTCTCTTTCTGTTTCTTCATTTAATTGTTTTTTATTTAGACTTTTTAGATCCTTAATTTACTTAACATAGCTGTGTGAATAGTGAAACAGTAATAAAATTAAACTTTAAAAAATTAGCTTACAGTGAAAACGGCTCAAGCATCCCCCCTAGGCTCCATTATTGATTTCATTATTCGAATATTGAGTTGATTATTCACATTGAATTTTCATTAATAAATCGAAGACTCCAAACTTCACAATTTCGCAACTAAAATTCTAAAGGATGGCCTTTCTGGGGAGTTTTTTTTTTTACCTTGGCATGGCAATTGTTTAAGAATCCAATCAAAACTGAAGTAGATAATCTATATTCAAGTTTGGAGCCAGAGTGAATAATGAACTCAATATTCGAATAATGAATTCATAATGGATTCTGGGGGGTACGCTTGAGCCGTTTTGACTGTAAATAATCTAAATTTTAAACCCGATACAAATAAGAACATATCATTTGAAAAGCATACTGACATTGGTAAAACTGAAAAGTTTGAAGTGATATATATAAAGCGCCAAAACTACGGGTGGATGAAGTTGGCTTATTACTCCATGGGCTTCCTGTGGAAACCATGGACTCTCTTCTTCGTCCAAACTGCCCT
>JALHLI010000020.1:2345000-2537500 GCA_023349425.1 Anthopleura sola | reverse complement strand
ACTACTACTACTACTACTACTCATGTACTACTACTACGACTACGACACTACTATAGACTCAAAGGTAAAAAAGGAAAAAAATCATTTGTCGAGGTTGAATTTTTATCACCATGCATGATTTCTTCAATTTTTTTTCTAGTTCTTCCTCCCACGAACAAATGTTTGTACTAATATGCAGGAAGCGGCCATTTTTTTACCGCCTAGATAGCTTACAATCTAAAACCCGTGGGCACTTAGAAATATTTCAAGAGTCGTGTAATACACCTTAAAAAATCTGAAACAACTCTCAGTAACTGCAAGAAATTCGACTGGTTTGTAGTCAGATAAACTTCGTGTAGTAAGAGAGTCGTTTCATATTGTTCAACGAACGATAAACGATTTCTGAAATATGTCTTGGTGCCCACGGATTTTAGATTCGCACTGTAAAATATATATTCCAAAACGGTTAATAGACTTACACCACTTTAATTTAGTATACCAAGATCTCTGTTAAGATATCGAAGCAATTCCTGGGAACATCTTTAATACAGGAAGTCTTTACTAACTATAGAGGATCGCCTACGCCAGACGCGATCGCGAGATGGTACGAAACATATGATATCCTTCCAACCAATCAGAGCGTACGGTATCACTTTTCATCCAATCAGAACGCCGGAATTCGTGATGACGTCAGCATCATCGGAATTTTTTTGCCAATTTTGTCGCTGCTTACAGTAACTATTTTTGGTCGTGCGAAGACTGTTGACTAGTCTTGCTTATTAGTCTTTGTTGATATTAATAATTTATCACGTTTGTCTCAGAAATATTAGCTTTGAGCAAGACCCTCCTTTTGCTCTGGATTCCTTGGTATATTTCGTTCACTAGAAGAATTTTTGCTTCAAAATAGTGGATATCAGGATGCTATGTGACACTGAATGAACCTGGAACATATACAAGTAAGTATAGATCGAATATTTTGGTCATTGTAATGAAACATGAGCAGTTCTGAAAAAGAAAAGAGTTTCATTGAAGGATTTTTGATGACTCCGCTTTTAAAACCTAAAATCAAATTGCATGAGTATAAATATCTGAGAGAGTTTGAACTAGGATAAAATTTAAACGTTTTCCTATTATCATGGCATTATCGGTATATATACCAGAAATGATCTTTCTGCCACTACCAATACCATGCGAATGACCGCGGCGTTTGTTCGGTGAGTCATAAAGAGCTTCGAACAAGCACTCAAGTTTATCATTAGCTGCAAGGGATTCAAAGTTTCGGCTTATTAAAAATTCTGCACTAAAAATATTAATGCGAACTAGAAATTCCATATACTTTGATTTGAAAACTTCTATGTTTTTATGGATTTTTGTTATTAGGTATATTAGTGGTAGTCTTTCAATTTTTAGATACTCATAAATTCATTTCTCAATATTTCTTTATATAGCAAAATGCCGTTTGAAATTGCTACGCTACAGGAGAGAAAAATAGAAAATAAACAAATAAATAATTGTTTTTTTTTCCTTCTCAATGTTGAAATTTTACTCAGTTAGGTCCTGACGAGCGTATTCCAAAACTTATTAATATTGAGAATTCTGCAGTTCCCTCATCTATTTTACTATTCAAATTCTTCAATTTGAAACTCAAGCATTGTCATGAATAAATTCTATAACTTACTTTTGAGATCAAAACAAGGTAGATTAACAAAGTAATAACAAAAGAATTCTATAGTTATCGATCGAAAGCCGATGCTTAGTGCAACTGAAAATTGGTACAATGATACATAACTCTAATTGAAAACAATTCTCCACTGTTGATAATTAAGATATCGCTAAATCAGAAAGCATTTGTGAAGCAAAAATTATAGCCCAGACAACTGGACTCTGCCTAAAAACATTGGTAAAAACTCAATCTCAATAAAGTTATTTTGGGAAATCTAGCTTAAAATTGTCACAGTACGTTTCCAATTTATCGAACCTCTCTTAAAAACTTTAATAGTAAGAAATATGCTGATGACTGAGCAAAAAAATTTTAAAAAAATATCAGAGAGATTTAGAAACCATCTATAGCCTAGGAAAAGCGAGGCCCAATTTGATAAGAAATTAAATTTAAATTTACCAAAATGGAATATTCTAATTTGACTCTTGATTTGATGAACAAAACTTGATAAGTAAGATTACATTTTGTTGTCAAATCAGATTACTATAATTCATGATTTACATAAAAACCTTACAAAGTAACGACTAAAATGTTTTATCTAAGTAATGAACAAAAATACTTTAAAATTTTTAAAAAGCTTTATTTGACTTCCAGAAAAACTGAGAACATCTTTCCACTGCTGCAGTGGCGCACACGCGCACGTTTTGGCGGGAAAATTGTCGCCAAACCAAAGGAACCCCGTCAACATAAATTATCCAAATACTATTTAGTTGGCTGCAAATGACTTTTTAGTTATGGAACAATATAAATTTGTTTTAAAGATTTCGACTTTAACTTGAAAAAAAGACTTATCAAGACTTTTCCAAGTTTTAGGGTTTTTAAGGCACTCTTGTTTTTAAAATGGTACATCTGGTCATTTTCCCGCCTTTTTCGAACACGGGCATGCGCACATTAGTAATTTACGCAGGCTGTTTTGAAAATGCTTGTTTTTTTCCCACCACTCTCGACTGACCTGCATAAGATTTAGAAAGCTCCTGTCTCTAGCTATAAATAAATTCAAAAGGTTAATTAGGTGGCATGTTAAATTTTGCATTAGAAATAGGGCGACATGCCATGAATAATTCGTAAGGTTCTTGTGAAGATCTTAGTATATTGAAGAACAGCAATAGGTATATCGTTCAGGAAAAAGCTAGGATTGAAGAGAAATGGAAAAGAGGAAGGAAAGAAAGAAGGAAGGAAGGAAGAAAAGAAGGAAGGAAAGGAGGAAGGAAGGAACTAAAAAATCTTTCGGGATCCCTAGATTTCTTCTTCTTCTTCTTCTTCTTCTTCTTCTTCTTCTTCTTCTTCTTCTTCTTCTTCTTCTTCTTCTTCTTCTTCTTCTTCTTCTTCTTCTTCTTCTTCTTCTTCTTCTTCTTCTCCGATTTTCCTACTTTTCTGCCATCCCCTTTCTTTCTGTTCCCTTTTATTGTTATTATTTTTTTGAAATTCATTTCTATACATCTTTCTTACGATTACTTTCGTTTTACAACTGAGCATGTTATACTTTCTCCCTCCCTCTCCGTTACTATCGTGTCTTATGATTATCAGTCATGACCACAATCATCATCGATGATATCAATACCTCTCCCTTGTCGATATTGTTTGCAGAAAACTACACCTAACTAATAAAATGATGAATATATTTTGCTTTATATTTATTCGCAATAGCGCTTTTTGGTTGGCTAAAATTCCCAAACAAATTTTGACCCAACTAACCTTAACCCTTAAATAACCTTTGATCAACAATTCTTTTCCATTTAGTACAATCGTCATCCTTGATACAAATTATTCAATGCAAATCCCAGATAATGAAGAACAGACCACAATACACGACAAGAGTGTCGGCATTACATCCTACGAAAAAAATGCGTTTGCTAATTATATCCAACACTCAGACTGTCAACAACTTAAAAACTATAAAATAAATTTTCACGAACAGAATGATTATTACTGACCACAATCTCTACAATTTTTTTATGATTTCGGAGAATTTTAGTTGACGTATGAATTAAATTGAGGAATTCCGAATCTAAGTTTAGTTAAATTTATGCATTCTTTTTGGAACTTGAGTAGCTATTTGCATATCTCACCCCAAACCACCTGCCAAACGTGAAACGTCTTCACGACTCAAAGATCAGCCATCTTTCTTATTCCTCGCAGAATTATGCTCAAAATTTAACGTATCCACATTCTCCGCCTTAAAGTACGAAACCAGGTAAATATTACTTCTGTAGGAGCGATAAATAAGGAGTTATTTGTGGACTTTTTCTTTTAGCTAAGTATTTTTCGCTTCCAAGATTTGACATAAGTTTATGTAAAGCCGGTTCATGACCGAAAGATTTGGTGAAAAAATTCCTAGAATTGATAAAAGACTGTCTAAATTCTACGAAGGATATACTTTTCTATTGCTTTTTTCCTTATAGATAATTCTAAAGGGTTTAAATAGTGGATAAAGATAGCAACAGCGAAAAAAATTCACTCATAGTGCCCGAGTATTTCGATTCCTCCCGCTTTCCTGCTTTGTTCAATCATGTAAACACAAAATGTCATGTCTTTGACCATTAAAATGGGATAGAAATTTAGCTCAAATGCAGCTAGCATTCTTCTCACTGTTATTTTAGGGATAGCTTTTTTATTATCTTCATATATCATTAAGAATTATTTCAATATCTCTGTATCCTGGTGTATATAAAAAACCCTGTTCCCTGTCCGTAAAATGTAAGCTTATGTTGTTTTTGTTGTAGAATCGTGGAAGCTGAGTTCTCATCACTCCAACTATGTGAATCACGAAAATCTATCCACAACTCAGCCAAAATAACCATCGAACACAAAATTCAATGTCCTTCGAATTTATCTTCGTCGCTTCTGGATTCTCTTAGAAGAAAACGGTAGAGCTCTTCAGATGAATACTGGTACGCCGACTCAGGTAAGCTTTACTAGAATAGTGAATTAAAAACACAAAATATTTCACGAGTTTATTACTTACGCTTGCAGGTGATTCTATTGTATTTTACTAGGCTATGAGGACGCTACCTCAAATAATTTTTGATTTTCATTCGTATAAGACTATTGATTCTAATTCTCTCTATAAAATACAGACATTTTAATATTTTGTCAAGCTTCAATTTGCCTGAAGGCAAAGAATGTTTTTCCTTTATAAAAAAAAAAGAATAGGCGAAAACAAACTTTTGAAATTATCATCTGAATGTGAAGTTGAAATCGTTTACTAGACAGTATTTTTTTCTAAAATTACGATCAAAAATCTATAGTTCTTTTATTGCTTATTTGCTTCATTTCTTATGATTTCGTGAAGTTCTATTTGTAGTTGATATCTATGATCGAAATAAACGTTTTTTTTTAATCGTCTACCGCGAAGAAATGCGATAAATAGAAGATTTGCAAAAGAGTCAAGATATAATATTGCGATACGAAGCGTATTTCTGACTGAATTTTATTGAGAACTTTATTTCTAAATGACGGACATTACACACTCTTATTTATAACCGATCACAGATTATTAACATCATTTATATCAATACATACTATATATACTATATATACAGCCTTCTGCAAAAATTATGGCTGTTTCAAGTATATGTACATATCAAAAGTGCATCAGAAATTATGGGATATCATTCCTTATATTTTTTCCAGAAAGCTCTAGTGATAAGCAACCCCAAAAAATATCAGCGATGATATCCCATAATTTCTGATGGATGGTGGTCAAAGCCAAAGGCGCGCAATAGGCAATAGGGGATAGGAGAGGTCATTTCAAGATCCAAGAATAGCTGGCAATGACTTGTGATTCTGCTTCTCTGATCAAGAACTTATTGTTGAGATATTCCATGTTGTTTGTTACTGATAAAACCATTTTTTAGGTCTCAATTATTCCAGTTTAGTTGTACGCCTACAATTTCTTTCCCTCCTGGAATGACCTTAATCACATATCCCCTATCTCCTTTGGCTCCAAGGACCTTTTTTTGAAATACCAGTAGGATATATGCGTTTATATGCAAAAAGGCTCACACTTGCCCAAACATATTAAAATCAGATCAGGTGAGGTTGTTTACTATGTATTGATTGAACCCTAGGGTCTATTCAGTGCAATGAACTCTTTGATTTGTATTCATTAAGCTTTCCTGCTGTTTTACAGATAATGTTTTCTGCAGGCAATAATCAGTCAAAGGTGCAAAATTGTAGCTCGAATGCAGTATAAATTTCTTAAAATGATTCATTACTTAAGTAAGCAGCTTTCTTTCATCATTTTTTTTTTCATTTTTTCTTTCTTTCTTTTTTCTTTTCATTTTTTTTATAGTTAAGTATTTTGTTTACAAAGAACCTCATCTATTTTGGTTCAGTATATGAAAACATGAGCAATGCAATTACTTGACCATATAATAGCTATAACAATTTCTTGTAAACAAATATTTATTTCCCATACACATTATATATATTTTATATGTATATATATATAAATCTACACCTGCGTTCAAAAAGGTTTGGGCCAAATATATATTTACAAGTATATGAAAACAATATCACAAATTATAAGATATTTCCCTTGTATTTTTACTCAAGTTTCCTATCACTTAGGGCTTTCTGGAAAAAAATATGGTTTATAATAATTTCTGATATCGCTTTCATATAGACCTTATGAAATATTGGTCATTCCTCATTTACTTTAAGAAAAAGCTTCATAAAATATTTTTGAAATATTTTGAATTGACAAAATATTTTATCTTCACATGAAATACCATCAGTGAATTAGTAACTGTGAACAGTTTCAAACTGTTCAAAGAATGATGATATTTTTTTGCAGAGTTATAAGCATTTAAATGAGCCAAAAACATGAAAATGAGGTTGGTAGGGCCATGGCTGTCTTTCTTATACAAATCCTTCTAATTTTAAATTGCTGTAACTTCCCTAGTATTTAAGCTAGCTAGAGCACTCAAGGTTTGCTTAAATACTAATCTTAGCATATGTTTTTGAATGCTGGCTGTTATGACTTTAGGAGCTGATCAGCTCCTGAGTGGAAAACAATACTAGTACAGTAATCCTCATTTATTGGTTTTGCATAAGGTCTTTACTGTAAATATGTGTTTGATACAAACCTTTTCGAAAACGAAAAAATTCCGGTGATTCTAATATTTAATCTGTCGAGTTATTACTATTATTATTGACGTCTAAGTCATAATTGCTACATGTTAAAGAGCGCCGTCAAAATTGCATGCTCGTAAAACCCACTTGTCAAATGTTGGGCCTGTAAATTGAAACCGCTGTAATGGTCCATTAGTGTTAATGCGGCTTGGCACGAAAATGTGTCTGCACTTTGAAATCTTGTTAAAATTCGTAATTGTAACAATTCAATTTCTGACAAAAAAGTCGAATCGTGCAACTACACACTTTCAAATGCAGACTGGCCTTACACGATACTGGACGAAATTTTAACTATTCAAAACTTAATATAGATCTAGACCCCTTGAAATATAGACCCCTTTCACGTGACGTCAGAGCAGCTCAATTTGAAGGGCAAAACAAAATAATTTAATCTCTTGAGAATTGGAACCTATTGTTTTGCAATCCAAATTGAGCTGCTCTGACGTGCTGCAAGGGATCTATTTCACTAATACATTTACACGGAGTCGTCTCTTCTGTTTACACGGAACACAAATTTACACGGCTAGGCGTAAACGGAACGCCTTTAAAACGTACAATTTTTTGAACGGTTAAAAATTCGTCCGGTACCTTCCGGAAGCCCTGAAACAACCTCTGGGCTGATCAATGTCAGGGCACGGCTAACGCATAGATAGAACCCTGAAGTTATTGTATCAGGGGTTAGGTGCACTTTAAGATACTGTTAAAAGAACATACCAGTTTTGCATTCGATTCAAACCACTGGTTTTGAAGACCACAGACACGTTTGTACAGGGTTAGCCTTGTTTATAAGTCAGCTTTTTAAAGACGCACAAAAAAAAAAAAAAAAAAAAAAATTCAAAGAAAAGTGACCAGGAAAATGGGCATCAATTATGGCGGGAAATAATCACGTGACCAATAATGTTTTTTCGCTCGTCAGGTTTTTCTGTCTCGAGTGGGGATTCATTATGGCGGGAAATAATCGTGAAATATCGTGAAATATTGAACATTTTACTCCAGCTTAAAATGGCCATCCATTATGGCGGGAAATAATCACGTGACCAATATTTTTTTTTTTTTTTCTGTCTCAAGTGGGAATTCATTATGGCGGGAAATAATCGTGAAATATCGTGAAATACTGAACATTTTACTCCAGCTTAAAATGGCCATCCATTATGGCGGGAAATGATCATGTGACATTTCATGTGTATTCCACATTAGCTTGAAGAGGCCGCCTGAGGTTTGAAATATAAGCCGCAAATAGCTCTTATCTTGCTACTTCGTTGTGGCTTTGTTTCCCAATATCCTAGTACAGACACATGTATCCGCCAGACTATAGCACGAGGAGAGAAAACACCATCCGGTCTGTCTTGGTCTCGCTTGAATTTAATTTCAAATCAATCAGTCGAGTAATTGTTTGAGGCCTAGATTATCTATAGTAACAAGAAGCCCTTCATCTGTTCCTAGTTCGTCCCACACGCGAACACGTGCCCAAACAAACCACTAATTAACCAATCAGTGACAGATCATCAACCACCGGAAAAACTACAAAAATTGACGAATCAGAATCGAGATTTGTGTTACGTCATTCGACAGATTTGATGCACTGTCTTTTTGTTAAAATTTAGTTTTGCTCTGCGTAATTTGGAGTGTTTGTCCTGAAAAGCGATATGTCGGGGTTTTTCATGAAAGAACTTTCGTTTCAAAGGTCTAGTTCGGTCAAGAAACGATCCACTCGAAAATGCTACGAGTTTGTGATGGGGAAAAGCCCTTCACGACGTGGAGTAAGTATTTTTATGCTTTCTTTTCTCGTTAGGCAATGCGTTTTCATTGTTATCGGGCCATAATTCAAATACTGGGTTGTCAAATTGAGCTGATGTAAACAAAAGTGTAAATCTCCACTTAACGAGAGAGAAAAAAGCACTTGAATTTCTTCAATAATTGGAAATTATTTTCGACTGTTTCTGATTCTGATTTTCAATTGAGATTTTTAATCACAAGAAATCTTTCTCTCTGAGAATTACGCGAAAAAGGCTTTCAAATGCATATCGATTATATCATTGTGACAATACAGACTCAACGAGTGGTTATTCAACCATATGTTTACGGCGAAAATAGCCCACGGATAGATTAGCTTTCATTCATTTGTTTTAAACAAATAATCTGGTAGATCGTGCGGTGGGAAATTATATAGTCCCAAACAAGAATCGCAAGCTAGTTATAGTGCTAAGTACAAAGGTCGGTGTTTTTAAGAGATTCAAAACCAAAAGAGTTTATTAACAAAAGAGGAAAAAGTGAACTGATATGTTTTTGATGTCACGAAAAAAAAATTTTTTTTTGGTTAGTAATAGTGTAAATTCGATCTTTGATGATCAAAGTCAGGGCATGGTTAATTCACAGATCGAACCCTGAAACAACCTCTGGGCTGATCTAAGTCAGGGCATGGCTATTGACTCACAAATCAAACTCTGAAACAACCTCTGGGCTGATCTAAAGCAGGACATGGCTAACTCATCACAGATCGAACCCTGAAACAACCTCTGGGGTAAACAAAACTGATCAGGCCATGGCGTAATACACATAGATCAATTTGAAATTAATCGTGCTTGGTTTTGTGGAGGGAGGAAAACTGGAGTACCCGGAGAAAAACCCTCTAATATCAAGGGAGAGACCTAACAAACTCTACTCACATGTGATGCCGAGCATGGGAATCAAACCGAGACCCTGAACCAAATCACTAAAAAACATTAGACTTACAAACTAAATATTCAAGGCCTATCGTTAGTTAGCTATCGTTATTTCTTCCCCCCATATAGTTGAAGAATATACTTATTCCAATAGTTTGATATTTTTAAAAAGCTTTTGAGGATTATCGTGCTATCAAATAAAAATTGAAAAAAAAGAAAGAAAGAAATGTTATTTCCTGGGTATTCTTCGACTCAAAATGCGATTAAATTTTTTTTGACATTTTTAATTTCCTCGTATTCTCTAATCCTTTTAACAAATTATTTCAGTCAAAATTTGAATAAAAAAGAAGCACGTCATCTCTGGATGCATGGCAACATGGAGTTCTCTCCGAAAAGTTTTTGATGAAGCTTTAATTTCCACGACTAGCCAGCTGATCGGAAATAGTGACGAAGAAATGACGTCATTGAAGCCTGCGAAAATTAGCAAACAAAAGCTTATATTTTGAGATGATTCTAGATTTTCAGGAGCGGAAGTTTTTAAGATTTTATATACCGCATTTACTATGATATTCATCATTGAGTGTGAAAAAACAAACAAAAGAAATAGCCATTTTTCGAGTCGCGGGACTACTAAGGATGCTACCGCGGTTTTGTAATTTTTCTCGATTCTGATTGGCTAACATTTTTTTTCTCAGATCAACTGGAGCCGTTTGATTTTTTGTCCGGATAGCGCAGCTCCGCGTAAACGGATACCTAAACGTAGCGACAACTTTTTATTTATTTATTTCTTAAATTCGTCCGGTCTCGTGTATGGTTAGCCTCCTTTGTAGACGTTCTTAGGGTCGTCACGTCGTCACGCAACGTTTCTCTCCCCACTAACTTCGTGGGGAGAGAAGTATTGCGTGACGACCCTAAGAGCGTCTGCGTAGGAGGCTAGCGTATGGTCAGTCTTAGCTTGTTTTGTTGGGTATTTGAAGTCAATATATAATTATTAAATTAATTTTAAATCGGGTTTTCCGAAAAAAAGAGCACGCACACTAAAATAGGGGATGAACACTAGGAAATGAAGTTTGGTTTTTACCAGCGACTTAAACACCAAACTATTACTCTTTACTTAAATTGTAATTAGGAAAACAGGCTCGAAGCAGAGACATGCACAATGATAAAAAAAGTATTCCCTTTTGATAAATTTTCTGGAGCCTAACTACTCGATAAAGAAAGAAATAATAATAAATAGCTATAGATGTATACCTAAACTTCCAGTGTCCCTTTCGGTTACTTTTTTTTTTGTCGTGCTAATTTTCACTATTGTCTTGGTATTCTCAAAGCAGTTTTAACATTTGAATATGAAAAGAGATTTTGAAAAGGATTGTGGTGGTTTAAATATGAAACGTCATGAGCTTAGGGGTCTATTGCCTCATGCCAAAAGTTTTTGAAAAAATATTTTAAGACTAAACTGATCATAAAATCTCGCTGCTCGATAAAGAAATAGTGCTCAAGGAAATGGCGCAGACATGCATGGAAATGAAATTGTGGAGAATGTATATATACTGTTAATAATGACATGTGTGGACCGTCTGTATTTGAAAATTGTGCATTTTATGAAGTTATTCTATTTTCTTGTCCATTGTGATCAACCACTTACTAATCTAGACTAACGATAGATTAATCATTACATAACACAAATAATCTTATTTATCTATTTCTATTCAGTTAATGATTGTTACTGATAACAGTATCGTTCGTCGTCTTTTCTCATTACTAATATTTCAGAAATATTGACATTTAAATCAGTACACTTAATGGGAAAGAATGGGAAACTGCGTGCTAATCTGCCGCTCATAGAATGATAGAGACAGACTACAACAGTCTATCAAAAGGGCTTGTTTGAACTAAAATACTCAATTCCCACTCGTTTCTGCAGCTTTTACTTTTGCGCACTCAAACGTCCGCACTAGCTAATATAGACCCCTTTCAGGTAACGTCAAAAAAGCTCAATTTTGGGGAGAAAAAAAATTGGAACCTCTTGTTTTGTCCTCCAAATTGAGCTACATTCAGATGTGCTGCAAGGGGACTATACAATTTCCCGCTTAAACGTTTTCCACTTTGATATCTTAATATCTTTGGAGTTTCCCCGCTAGAAGTTTCCCGCCAAAATTTCCCGCGCAATGCACTCGCACGTTTTTCCTTTAAAAACTCTGTCAACTCTATATCTAACAACTCTCTCCTGTATCTCCCACTTGATCTTTGATTTTTCCCGCGCAAGAATTTCCACCAATGCAAATGCATCTCGACTTTTCCCGCCAAAAATGTTTCCCGCCAAAAAAAATTCCCGCCAATGCACTCACGTGTTTCTCACGTGTTCCTATTGCCCCAGGGTAGTCGTCGAGCCATGGACAGGAACGAAGATGCAACTGTTGTGGTATCTCTCTCTTTTTTCTTTTATCTTTTGTTTGTATTTCTGTTGATCCAGTCGTACAGTCATCGCTAACGTTAACCTCACTTAACTTATTCTTACTTAACCACGCTAACAATACTAACACACTCGTAGTAGGCTCTTTGCACTAGCAGGTCACGTGACCGAACCCTCCTTAAAACTAGCCGTTGTGTCAAAATAAATTCTAGAAATGAAAAGAGGATGTATATTTGATACCATTTCTCCTATAGTCAACAGTATTAGCTGCCACTCCGCCTTCTTACTGATATTATTAGCGACCTTCAGATCCGACAACGAGTGCGAGTTTTGAACTCTCAAAGATTTGCACTATAATTTGGTTGTCATGGTGAAGTACGTAGATTGAAACTTTAGATTGTTAAAAATAGGAAATTGAATACGATTCAGTGTTAAGCACGAGCACAGGGCCAATTACAAAACTCGTACTCGTTCTCTAACTCGTAGTCGGATCTGAAGTTCGCTATTGAGGTGCTCTTTCCATTTCTGGGGTTTGTTTTAGCACATTTTTTTGATTTAACGGAAGAAGGGTCACGTGACCAGTTAGTACAAATGCTAGTTATTGACTGATTTGTAAATGAAATTTGCACGAGGTAGCTTTTTCCACGCTTTATTTGAATAGATGATCGTAGATGATCTTTAAAATGCGGCAAAATTTCATAATTTTTAAACAGCTTCCATTAGATGAGCATTCTCAAATACCTCGTACTAAGTGGGTAATGCAGGTGGTCACTTAAATGAAACATCCACTGAACACATTCGTTTTACTTTTTTTTTCTGCATTTAATTTTTGTAGATATTTTAACACTTGTTTATTACGGTTCATGCATATGGTTTTTCTAGCTGTCTTCATTGTTGTCTTTCTGTTGATCTTTCTTGTCTGTCTGTCTGTCTATCTTTCTGCCATGTTGGTCTGTCTGTTTGCTTGTTTGTCTGTTTGTCTGTTTGTCTGAGTGTTTGTCTGTTTGTCTGTCTGTTTGTCTGTTTGTCTGTCTGTTTGTCTGTTTGTCTGTTTGTCTGTTTGTCTGTCTGTCTGTCTGTCTTTTTGTCTGTCTGTTTGTCTGTCTGTCTGTTTGTCTGTCTGTCTGTCTGTTTGTCAGTCTTTTTGTCTGTCTGTCTGTCTGTTTGTGTGTCAGTTTGTCTGTCTGTCTGTCTGTTTGTCTGTGTTTGTCTGTCTGTTTGTTTGTCTGTCTGTTTGTCTGTCTGTTTGTCTGTCTGTCTGTCTGTCTGTCTGTTTGTCTGTCTGTCTGTCTGTTTGTCTATCTATCTGTCTGTCTGTCTGTCTGTCTGTTTGTCTATCTATCTGTCTGTCTGTCTGTTTGTCTGTCTGTCTGTCTGACTGTCTGGTCTGTCTGCCCACTTATCTACACGATCCTTCATCTGTTAAACATGCATGGTTTATTATGTCCATTGTCACTCTATTACTTTCACCGACCACTCGTCACCGACCATTCATAGCTGGTTTCACGCAATATACTTTCAGGCGTTACATGATGATAACATGCGTTACCATTGCGGAACTTAAGAACATTTCATGAGATTTCTAGTCGCTTTTTTAGTCCATTCTTTGTCCACTCACCGCTTTTGTTGTCAATCACCTGCAGTTTCCCGTATGCATTTTATACATGTCTTATGCATCATTTTCTATTTTTTTACCTGCCAAGAAAACTATTGAGGGCCTCAAATTTATTAGCCTCTTGGCTATTTAGTGCCACCCTCTTTAAAAAAAGAGTTTACTTACTTACTTACTCACTATGCCTATCCATGCCATCTGCAACCAATTACTTAGGATTCCTTCATTCTCTTTTTATCAATTGCTGGGTTTCAATCAGCTGACAAAAGCCTTTAATTTGAATCTTAATATCTGCCCCAAATGGCATTCAAACACTCAAACATTTCAAAAAGATTTCAAATACAAGAGGTTAATAATCTGTGATACTTAAGGTCTTAATGCGCATGCTCTGTGTCTTTTCAGATCGGTGATGGAGAGAAGCTGATCAACGTCGTCCTGCTGAATGGCGAGAGACTCAACGTCAGGGTCCCGGTGAGTATATATCATTCATTCCATCCAGCTGATCTGAGTAGTAACGTAGAATGACGTCACTGAAAAACTGAGGTGTCAAGCATCCTATGCATAAAGAGTAAAGACTGGGAACGAGCACCATGACATGAATCATCAATGATTTCAAAAATATATTTTGATCAAGAGAAAGAGCATGTCTCAATTAGTAATTTGGTAGAGTTCTGTTGTTATATATTAAATCACTGCAGAGTTAAAAGCATTTGAAATGTACCAAAAACATGAAAACGAGGCTGGTCAGACCTTGGTTGTTGTTTCCATACAAATCTTTCTAATTTCAAACAGCTGTAGATTTTTATCATTTAATGTTAGTAAGCTGAAATGTTTGGAGATTACTAAAATCGATATACTCTTTACAATGAAATCAATAGTTTTTTCAATAACTGATGAACTAAGGTATTTCCATGGCCACGCCCTTATGCATAGGGTGTATGAAGACTGCGAAAATCGATTTATAAAAGTTTATATTTGAGATAAACGTAGATTTTCAGGAGAAGTGTTTGATATTTTGTGTACATTTACTATGATATTCATTATTGAGTGGGAAAATAAAATAAAGAAATAACCATTCCCCGAGTCGCTAGGCTACAAAACACATATGTTTTGCAAATTTCTCAGATCAGCTAGATATCATCGTACACAAGTTTTATCAGTCGTATATATGGATCGAATGATCTTTACCTTTGGCGTAATGTTTTCCCATTTCATACCGCATTTTTTCTCACGCGCAACCGTTAAACAAAGAAATGATACTCTCGGGAATGGCGCATGGCTTAAAATAGACCATTATCGAGAAAGCGCGAGCGCTTTCAAAAATATCGCAGGCGCAGACATGAAAAAGAGGCATTTTTGGGCAAGATCGCTCGAACTATTGACTCTGCCCGAAAATGCCTCGAGATCATGTCTGCGCCTGCGATATTTTTTAAAGCGCTCGCGCATCTCGAAAATGGTATATTGGAAAACATTACGCCTAAGAGGTCTTATCTCTTCCCAGAATTACCTGATGGCCATTTCAAGATAATATTTATTTGTTGTGATGATTTTTTCCATTTCCATTCTCTCCATTCTTCTTTTCAGTCGGGAGCGACAGGTCAAGACCTGTACAACACCATCACCGACCATCTCGGTCTTACAGAAACGATCTTCTTTGGGCTTATGATAATCAAAGGTAAGAACAGGCTCAAAAAAAGACTGTTAAAGGATACGATTACGTTAATTTTGTACTAACTATTTGCTATTAAAAAACTTTTCCCGAAACAATGGCTCCAAGTCGAGGTTGAAATACTCCAGTTTCGAGTTATTAATAATAATAATAATAATGATAAACTTTATTAATGTCTCGAAACTTCTAGCTTGGCACACATGCTTTGCTAATCGGGGAGTTCTGGCTAAGCCTCGATTTCGTATAGAAATATTTTGAATATTTTGACCATGAAACTCGCAAAGGTCTCATTTACAAGTCTTTGATCTTCTTGTTTACAGATGGCGAGCATGAGTTTCTTGATCTCAACGACAAGTTATCCAAGCTAGCAAAATATGCTCCACACCTATGGAAGGACGATGTATGTCTTAGTTTATTCATGTTATCACACATTAACCACTACTATCTCAAGGCTGCAAATAATTTTTTGATGGGCAGTTCATTTGTCAGGCCAGAGGAACATTTGACCTGTCAAACCAAGTATGGCTGGTCAAATGTCTAGAGAATGGGAATCATTAACCAGCCATTTTACCGGGCTTAGAAATTTGCTTAAAAAAGGGGGAGGGGCGTAGCCCATTTGCCAACTCAGGTACGCCATTTGCGCACTTTTTATGTCTGTCTATCTGTCTGTCCGGTAACCAAAAGTTTTGTGGGGGCCAGCCCCCCAATTATTGGCGGGGCCAGTGCCCCTCCCCCCCCCCCCCCCCCCCCCCCCCACCCGGCCACCCGCTTCCGCCGCCCGGTTACGTTAGGGTAACAACATCGCAATTTTTTCGCTACATTTCTCATTGGGCTATTGGTTTTGTATTTCAGGTATCATGCAATTCCTCGTTGGTCTTCACGATATTCTTTCGAGTCAAGTACTATGTTGAAAATATCTGCCTTTTACAGTAAGAAAGAGTTACATCATAAAAATCAAAAAAAAAAAACCTTGCTTTTTAGGGTAGGAGCCCATTACTAGGAGCATCCGTAGCCTATACTGGGTCTGTGAGCCATCCCAGATCAGGAGCCCATTACTAAGAGAATCCCTCTTCCATACTGGGTCTGTGAGCCAGCATATACCCAGATCAGGAGCCTAATACTAGGAGCATCCATCTCTCTCATGAGAAATTGCTTGTAAAAATGCTTGGATCTGGAAAATGCTCACTCACAATGGCGTCATTTAAAGTGATTTAAAGTGTCCCCTGGTGTTTCATATGTTCAATATCCCAAAATCTGATCAATTTTTCTTGCCATTCATGATTCACATTGGTGTAATTTCTCAATAGGCAACAGGGTACCCGGCATTTATACTACCTCCAGTTACGGAAAGATGTCCTAGAGGGTGGGATATTTGTACACGAAGAGACGTCTATGTTACTGGCTTCGTATGCGCTCCAGGCTGAAGTTGGTGATTACAATCAGTCAGTACATGGCAATGATTACTTCGTTCCTGAGCATTACCTTCCACAACGGGTAAGAAAAATGAGTTGAGAAAAAACCCTTTTCACGTGACGTCAAAGCAGCTCAATTTCTTAAGCAAAACAAAAGAATTTCAATCTCCTGAGAATTGGAACCTATTGATTTGTCCTCCAAATTGAGCTGCATTCCGACGTGCTGCAAGGGGTCTATGTCCCATTTAAAATTCGTACAGTACTGCTGTGTTTATTGATAACAGACCCATTTACTCAGGGTGAGCCTCATTTCAGCATCTAGGTATTCACAGAATATCATAGAATATCAACGGTAAAGTAAAGAGTGCACAACTTCAACAAAACATACACTTAGAAATTACACGTAAATTTACTGGAACACATGAATATTCTACAAAAAAGAGGCTGACCCTGAGCAACAGAATTTGAAACTGATGCACTGATGTTTTTGTGAAGAAAAAAAACCAGGTTGCACAGGACTGGTAGTTGTTGTAAATAGAATGGGTACCGGTTTCGTCACGGCACGCGGAACTGTCACGGAACAAGGCGCCTTCACGTTACCTAAATTGACAAAAAAAAACAACGTTATTTGGCCATCTAACTTTATTTTGTAAAAAAAAGCATGCCCACCCCACCCGACAGTTCCTAGAACTGCACATAATGTGTACCCAATCTGCTTTTTGATTTGTCATTCGAATACTTTGTTTTCAGGCCATCGCAAAATTAACCGCCTCCTACATCCGAAACACGCTCCCTCAACTACATAAAGCTCATTCTGGGATCAGCGACGCACAAGCAGAAATCGAATATCTAAAGGTACAAGAAAATATTCATATTTATATTCATATTTATCTGAAAATAAGAACAATTTATACTGCATACAGCGCCATTGAACTACTGGAAATGGCGCTATATAAATGTATTATATTATATTATTATTATTATAAAATAACTATTTTAAAATCTCGCGTTCTGATTGGGGGGTCTATGACATATGTAATTACAAAAATATATAATAAAATATTTCTCCACTAATGCACGTAAACAAGGATCTAAATGTTTTTATTTATTTATTTTTTTCAATTCTCAGGAGGCTCAAAAACTTCAAGAATATGGCATCATCTTTAATAAGGTTTCCAAGGTAACGAAAGAAATTGAATTTTTCCAAGCATCAGTTCTGATAAAACACTATATATTAGGAGTAGTTTTCTCCCCATTTCAGACCTCATGTCATTCTCACACTTCTTTGCTCTGTTTTTTCTTTATAGTTCAAGAAAGATAAAAGAAGCAGCTACAGTTTAGGAATCAGCGTGCGAGGGTTAATCGTTTTCGAGGTAAAGTTAGGGTTAAAAATCCATCGTAAACAGAAAAGGACAGGGGCTCCTTGTCCCACCCAAGGGCGGATCCAGGAATTTGTTAAAGGGGGGTTCCAAACGTTGAAAAGAGTCGCCGAAGCAAAAAAAAGAAAAAAAGATGTGTGCGACGACATATAATTTTTACTACGGGCCTGGAGAGGGGGGGGGGGGGGGGTCCAAATGTGTTATTCGTACTAAATTTACTTAAATACAGTGCAACCCTACGTATCACAGGGGGGTCCTGACCCCCCGGACCCTCCCCCTGGATCCCCTTGCCACCGTACCCTCCCCTTCCCCCTTCACCTTCAGTCCATTTATACCTTGGATTCTAATCCTATTTCTTCTTGTCTTTAGGAGAGAGGGATCGTCAAGAGTCCAGTGTTTCGACATCCATGGCAAAATATAAAAAGAATGGCATTCCATGTAAGTACGATATTTACTCGATCACCCGCCGCGGTTCTCTTTAAATATTTAGTGTTTCGGTTGCGGCGCTTATTCGGGGACAGCGCTTACTTGAGGGCGGCGCTCTTTAACATTTTGCTCCCATGTGCGGCGCTTTAATCGAGGGCGGCGCTTAATCGACCTTTAATTAACCTTTCCATTTCATTCTTGTTTCTATTTTTGTAATTCTTTCATTTTTTGTGTGTAGTAAAATAAAAACCTTTGAACCTTTGAATCGAGTAAATACGATATCCTAAAGTTAAAAAAGGAGTTCAACCATGCATATGTTTCTCCAAACTGAAAGGTTTAATTCAGGGTAGGAACATTGTTTCTGCGAGAAAGTTCATCTCACAAAAGAGAAAATTTCTGTTGATTTGCTCCTAAACATGTGTGGCTGCCATGAAATCATTTTGTTAAAATTTCTGTTTTGCCACAGAGACGGAGGTTCTTCATCGAAGCGCATGGACCACCAGAGACCTCAAAAATCGTGTTATATACAAACAGCTACAAAAAGTGAGTCCACTAGCTAGTATAAGATATTGTAAATGCAGTTGAAGCTCTCTTTGCGACCACTCTCGATAACGAGCAGCTCTTGTTACGACCACGATTTTGAAGCCTCTTTTGCCCGTTTCTGTTAATGACCAGCTCTAGTTTCAATTTAATCCACTTTTGGTGGTTGCTTATGAGAGCTTCGACTTCAAAAAAGGTTTTCATAGGCGATAGGAAATAGGTCATTCCAAGATAAAAGAATAACTGGAATAACGTGTGTTTCTGCTTCTTATTCTCGTCAAGAACACGGAGGTCAGTGTTGAGATATTCCGTGTTGTTTTTAGTCCACGAAACATTTTAAAAGCCACGATTATTCGTAAGCACGGGTGGCGTAGCGGTTAGAACACTTACCTCTCACCAAGGCGACCCGAGTTCGAACCCCGCTGGGCTCGGTGTCGTATGTGAGTAGAGTTGTTTGTTGGTTCTCTCCTGTGCTTCGAGGGTTCTTCCGGGTTCTCCTGTTTTTTCTCCTTCAAAATTCAATTTATAAATTCCAATTGGAATGCAGTGGAGGAAGAGCCACTCTGTGGATTCCACTGTTAATTCTCATTTTTATATTTTGTGTTTAGCGTCATAGTTTTCTGATCTAAAAATGATGCCACGATACCTATTCCACTTTTTCATTGCTTCAGGCAGCAAACTTTGGTTATCTCATATCTTTTCTTTGGCTTTTTGTTTGACAACCTGCTTATACCTTTAAATCCTTGCTAAGCAAAGATTCATATCCTACAGCGAGCCCCGAACGCTTTTCCCAATCTACAATCAACTTCTCCGTGTGATTTCAATTACTTCCCGGTTTCACCTCCACGACGCTTTCTCCTCATTGGCTCAAATTAGTTGCTAGGCAACTGCAATTTTAAAGAGACCAATCGTTGCTACGATACATGTTCCTTTTTGACCAATGTTTCTCTGGCTCAATAGGCCTCGGGGTTTGTTTTAAATCTTTTTGTTAAAATCAAAACACAGAAGTTCTATCTTCTAAAGCTACTAACATGTATTTCTACTCTTTACATCAACGTAAGTATTTGCTTAAAAAATACTTATTTATCTATGGGTACACTCGACACAATGTCAGTAATAATAAGAACTATTATCAGTGATAAACTATACAGTTTATTTACCGACGCTAACTTATCTAGAGAATCATGAATAACACAAGATGTGAATAATATTTCGGTGAGCAAGTTCGAATGTTAAATTTCTAGGGTATGAGATACCTTTGTATATGTCCTATCAGTTAGATACCCAAAAATACTTCCAATCTTAATCATTTTGTACCTAAAGAACTCTCTTCAAAAATGGATGAAACATGAAATTTAGAATTGTCATTATGATTTACAATAAGCTTTCAGAGACAAGTTTTTGCGAACAGTTTTGAGGTTCTAGGACATTAGTGAAGCAATTTCCATCGTATATTTTTTAAAATCAGGAATTTTCCTCAATATTCGTTTGAGAATTCCTCCGAAGAACTCTCGTACTAAAATGGTTGAAACATGGAACTTGAAATTGCCATATACTTATCACTGAACATTTTGAGACAAATCTTGGGTGAGATCAAATGTCAAATGTGTTAGAAAATCAAGAATTGCTTTAAATATTAATTGTTGTTCGTCTGAAGAACTTTTTCCAGAAATGGATGAAACAAGAACTTATTAGGAATTGTGATGCACATTCGTTAACAATCAGAGACACGTTTAGGCCAGCAATTTTAAATTCCAAGGGACTTAAGAGTCATTTGTATCATCAAGAGAGCATAAATAAGAGAGACAAACTTCTTATTACCGCCCGCGCCATGTGAATTCCCGGTTGGGCTATTTTTAGCATCCTCATACAAACAATTCTCGCCATAACCTACTCTTGTGCGTCAAAAATTGTGGGCAGCCTCAGTCGTGTTTTATCAGAGAACAGAACATAGCCAATCCTGATCGTTTTGTTTTATTTAATAGATTTTGTCGAAAAAAGTGAGAAAAATCGACGAATAGTATGTTGTTTTTGAGCACGCACACACACGTCCACGCCATCAAAAAATTAAAAACCAAACGACTTTGGATGCTAAGAATAGCCCAACAGGGAATCCACATGGCGCGCGTGATAATAAGAAGTTCCGCTCTCTTAATTATTTATACTCTCTTGGTATCATATATTCAGATAACTTAAGAGCTGCCTAAATACTAACGGTCTTAATTTTTACACAGTTTTTTTTTCACGCGACTTGAGCGCGATTCCAGTGGCGATTTTAATTTACAGCGACAGATCGCAGCCGAGTCGCCGCAAATTTCTACTAAATTTCGAGCATGTTCGAATTTTCGGCGACTTGGCTACGATCTGTCGCCTTAACAGCGCCATAAAATCGCCGGGTGTTTACACGTGCAGTTTGAGGTTTACGGCAAAATCGCCATTGAAATCACCGCTCAAGTCGCGCGACAAAATTGCTAGTGTAAATGGGCCTTAAAGATATCTTTTTCCAAAAGTGGATGAAACAAGATATTTGTGATTGTCATCGTAAATTGCCCACTTTAAGAGACAAATGTTTGCGTACAGATTTAAATTTCTAGGATACTGAGAGCAATTTGCATCGTTTAGTAAGAAAATCATATTTGCTTTCGCTTCAAATCTTATATTAATCGTTTTGTGTATAAAGAAGTCTGAAGGCCAAATCAATATTGTAGAACTGTCTTAGTTCTTCCAATACATATTTTCGAGGGTTCTTGGATCATTTTCCTATCATATTTTTAGTCCAGTCCCGGACTCACTTTCTGTCCACTTCCGACAAGCTGAAGTCGCGGAGGAAAGAGAGTGTACTAACTTGCATTCTTCTCTTCTCTTCTCTTCTCTTCTCTTTTCTCTTTTCATTTCCTTTCCTTCCCTTAGTTTCTTTTTTTTGTTATTTGTCTTTTTCTGTCTTTGAATGCAAGGCATCCATTTAACAATCAGGATCTCAATATTGATAGCATTTCTTACGGTGACGCGTGGGCTTATAAAAACCACTACATATCATATTCACATTATATTTTAATTCAATGAAGTTTGCACGGTATGATTCGAAACTTTGTTGTAATTATAATTATTTCATTAATTTTCGCGCGTTTTACAAGAGATGGGATACTAACGTTTTACTCGGGCTTCCTGTGTCTTTCCTAGGTCGCGTTACCTTCTCAAGATGTGCACTTCGTTCTATAAATTCCAAATGATGATGGGGATGAAGTTAACCAGTCTACGAGAATATCCTAAGGATGGATGTAAGTACGATGTTTTTATTATATATTTTGCTCACTGTCTCGCTTCTGATTGGCCGACAGCCCTAAGCCAACCCCTGATGTCGCGCGAACATGACATGATAAATGTATTATCTGTAGGTTTTTGCTGATAATACATTTATCATGTCAAGCTCACTCAAGGTCAAAATGGAGATTGATTATGTTTGTTATTATTTTTTTGAAAGCAGAATTAAATTTTTATTCATAGTTCACAAAATGTTGGCGGGAGATAACGCGGCCTTGGACTTGATAATTTACGATATCAAGATCAGCCAACAATTGTTTATTAACAGTGTCTTATCAAAATGTTGCAAATTATTATCCTCCCCTCCCCCCCCCCCCCCTCCACTCCCCCACCCAAACACAATGGAAAGGGGGTCGATACATAGGTATGAGTTAAAATTTTAACCGTTTGAGATAGAAGAGGTTTGTAGAGAATCACTTGGGTTGGGTAGGAAACCGTCTCAAGGCGAAATACGCATACACATTTCACAAAACGGTTGTCGGAGAAGATAGGCAATAAGCGAGAGGAGATAGGTCATTCCAAGATCCAATGATAGCTGGAATGTTGCTTGTAGTCAATAAAGCAATTTCAAAGAGCTCGATTATTGGCCACTTTGGAAACGAGCAAGGGACTGGGGCGAGTTTTGGAATTTAATCTAATTACAAAAAAAATATTGTCATCTGGTAAAGCATCTCATGATTATGTTAAGATATACATGCCTAAAATTTCTTTCAGTTTTAAAATGACCTATCACCTATTATTATCTTCGAATTCTTTGGCTCCGACAACCTTGCTTTTTTGGAATGGTTTCTTATACATATATCTCAAAGTTTATATATTAGAGGGCCACAGGTTTGTTAGCATATTGCTATTTAGTGCTACCCTCAGTAAATAAAGAATTTACTTACTTACTTACTATAGAAAATAACCCCCCAAAAATCTAATAGAACGTCTGTGTTACATATTCTTAAAATTAAGACTATTTTCTGACTTTTTTGAACCTAATATTCCTATTTTATAACGTTTACACTGTAGCCAATAAACTGTACGGATACTACCGCCCTAGGGAGTCAAAATGACTATCGCAATCAGTTCCAGTAATTAGAAATTAAATTCACGAAAAAAAATCATTGCAGGGCATTAATGTTTTAGCATTTTCAATCGTTATCATACTCCCTGAGGGATAGTCTACCACCTTGATCATTATTATACAAGATGGTAGTGACTAGTGGTCAAGGGTAGATCATATCAAATAATGAGAGAAACTTCGTTTTGGCTTGATCTTTTGGGGAATTGTTGACCACTGGAATTCATTATATCAGTGAAAAATGTACGTTAATAGAACAAAGTTTTCTCGAGGAATGCGCAAAAAAAGTAAGTCTAGTTATTTCCATCTTATAAATCTGATCCAGTACACCAAATCTGATCATAATTTATTCACTTTCGCGATAGGAATCGAAGATTTGACAGAGATTTATTAGTCTTTCACTCTGCACTCAGAAAAAATGTCCTAAAGAAGTCCAGATATTTTCATCTTACAAATCTGATCTAATGCACCAAACTTCGATTCTCGTTGCTGCTCAGTCATAATCAATTCACTTTTACAAGATTACAATCAACGATTTCACATACTCGGATCTTTTAGACTTTCACTCTGCACTTTACGCCCAGTTTTCCTAAAGAACTGATTTCCTCAATTTCCTTAGCATTCTAAATGTTGCGACGAAAGGGGGAATTAAAAACGAGCATTCACCACTTTCCATACATTAGTTCACGGGTCACAGACAACGCATTCAATCGAGGCTTCAATGTAGTTTCAAAGGATTATTCAAATTTGAACCTTGAAACCTCATTGTTAAATATTTTCCGTGAAAATTTCTGAGGAAGAAGGAATGCTAAACAGATCATAGCTAGGCAAATGAGGGTTTTTGCACTAATTCATACCTCTATTAAGCGACCAACCTCTATTTAGCGATCAGTTGTCAAAGTCCAAAAGAGGGTTTGTGCATTAATTTATACCTCTATTAAGCGACCAACCTCTATTTATCGACCAGTTGTCAAAGTTTTAAAGAGGATTTTTGTAGTAATTTATACCTCTATTAAGCGGCCAACCTCTATTTAGCGCTAGAGGGCAGTTGTCAAAATCTCATAGAGGGTTTTTCCAGTAATCTATACCTCTACTAGGCGACCAACCTCTATTCTTCAGCCGCTTGACAAATCTCTGAGGGTGGCCATTTATTGTTCTTTACTGATACTTTTACAGCTGTTAAGATGAATGGAGTAGTCAAAACAGATGCATCAGATTCGCCAGGCAGAACATCGCCAATCTCAGACGCTGACAAATCTTATCCCATGGAACAAGGAGTCATACAACAACCGGGAACTGGGCCTGCGATACAATTGAATGGGTCAGCGCCCAATACACAAGACAATGTTCAGGTATCCAATCTCGTGGAATTTTTTTTTTTTTCAATTTGCAATTTGCACTTTCAAATTTCAAATTTCTCTTTCGTTCTGTTCCGTTGTTTTCTGTTCTCTTTACTTTTCATTTCTCTTCTCTTCCCTTCCATTCCCTTCCATCCCCATTCTAGAATTATCTTCATTTTTTATCTTCAAGTTTATTTTCTTTTTTCTTTGTGCTTGTCTCTGTCTCTCTTGTCTTCTTTTCTCTTCTCATTTTTCTCTTTCTTTCTCTTCGAATTCTTTATTTCTTTTCAGGTACTTTTCTTTTCTCTTTTCTTTTCTTTTGCTTTCTTTTCTTATCTTTTCTTTTCTGTCCTTTTCTTTCCTTTTTAGTTTTTCTTTCCTTTTTAGTTTTTCTTTCCTTTTTAGTTTTTCTTTTCTTTTTAGTTTTTCTTTTCTTTTCATATCTTGATAATAATATTTTCATATTTTCCTAATAATCAAACTCTAAAATTTTACTTCAACACAGGAAGCCCACCCACTAAAAAATAAAGAAAGGGTTAAAGGATATTTTTTTTGCTTTTCCTTTCTTACTAAGTATGCTTATCTTTTGTTATTATTTTCTAGGTCAGCGTATATCCCGTCCAACTACACAAAATCAATGGTGGCTTGGGCCTAAATATTATTGTAAGTCATGAATTAATGATGAATTTCTCAAGATTATTTCTTTATTTTTAATTTTTATTTTTATGGTCTTTAAAAATATATAGTTTAACATTAGTGATAAATCTATGCTAGTTTATTTCTTAAGGTAAAAAAAAAGTTTAAAAAAACTTTTCAGAGTGAAACAAAAAATCTAGGGGGCAACCGGGTTTGAACCGGTGACCTCTCGATCTGCAGTCGAATGCTCTACCACTGAGCTATACCCCCAAGACATGAGTTATTAGGTTCGATTAATTGTATATAAACACAAAGTTATCAATTTAAAGTATCTCTGAGATGTTTATTTGATCTTTCATTGTTTAGTATAAAATAATCTTTACGTTTTATTGCTTTCAGAAGTGTCTTTTATTTGTTTAGTAAGTTTTAATTTATTCAGTTTGTGGGCTAACGAGACGGTAAAAGTTCCGTGTTCTCAATGAAAATGTGAATGTTCCAATTGAGTGCCTTAGTACGTCATGCCTTAAAGATACACTCTAAAATCATAGATCTAAAATACAAAAAATAATTTTTTTTTTTTTTTCTGGTATATTTCTTTTTCAAATCGTTCCTTGGTGTTGATTGTGTTCACGATCACCCGGGCGATCGCTACATCACGAAAGTAGGCTTAAAATAACGGAAATCTTTTCAAATGTCTATACTCACTGATACTATAATCTAAGAACCGAAAATTGAATTCCTTTTCTGCTTACTTTAGATTATAGTTATAATAAAATTCATTCCCTAAAGTAGAAACGGCTAGTTCTTAGGGCCTAAGAGCTAGCCGTTCCTATAGTGACTTATCAGACAAAATTCAGGAATGGAATATGGAGTGCGGATCGTAAGACTTACAACTTAAAAATTTCAACTTAGAAAAAAAACAGTTAATATTGCTAGAGTTGTGTTGAAAATTTATTGTCGTTAATATCTTTGCAAAATTTCCTCAAAAAATAATGTGGAAAGGCCACTTATTTGACATTCGCGTAGCCAATAACACGTTCATGACCGATAATTTGTAATTTAGCAAAATCATTTTATCATCTGAGAAAGCTAATGATTAAGATAATGTCTAGCAAGTCTAGCAAGTCTAGCAAGTTTGAACGTGCTTTGCTAAAAAGAACCAGAGTTGCAAGGCCTTAAAAGTGTCAAATATTTATAGAGAATTTATGGTGGAATAGGGTGGTCCACCCGAGCCATACTGATTCTCTTAAACTGATAATTATTTGACTCTGGTCGGCTTTTAAACGAAACACGTTAAAATTTGCCAGACATACTAATATCGAGGTGCTTTCTCAGATGACAAAATGATTTTGTTAACTAGATTAAAATCCAAAACTCGCCCCAGTCCCTTGCTCGTTTCTGTTTCAGCCAATACTTTCTGCTAATAAATTATTTACACTGCCCTTACAGCTGTTTTTATTTCTATGCGCTGATCGGCACAAGCAGTCGTGAGAGGGAAATCGGACAATATACTGCCACCACTTAGACAAATTGTTCGTTACCTATATATACTCTGATCGACGTCAGTGTATTGCCCGATTTCCCTGTGGCGACTCACTTGTCTCGATCAGCGTGTAGCAGTGCATTGAAAACAGTGGTAATGATATAATATCAATAATCTATGATAAAAGTTCATATATTTTATTTCAAACAGGGAGGTATCGAATTAGGTGGAATCTATGTCAAAACCATGGCACCCGACGGCTCGGCTGCTCTCAGTGGCAAAATAAGCATTGGTGAGTATCTATTTTTAGCAACTTATGAATACAAGAACCCAATTGATTAAGGGCACTCCCCTTCCATGAGAATAGAAAGACAAAAGATCTGGCCACCATGTTAGCTGAACAAGAGCTCAAAACCAAATATTTTGAATCGGTTAAAGTGAACCAACATGACGGTGATGACGTCACATGTATCCAAGGAATTGCTTAATGACATCACCAACCCAACCACGTGCACAGCTTTATAAACTAAAGACACAAAATCAGTTTTTGTACTTGACGTCAAGCAGCTCAGTTTGGATCGGAGGACAAAACAAAAGAGTTTCAATCTCCTGAGAATTGGAAACCTATAGTTTTGTCCTCCAAATTGAGCCGCATTCCGACGTGCTGCAGGGGATCTATTCTCTGTATAGTCCATAATGGCCATTACTAAATGGTGTCTTTTATCCTTATCCAGGTGACAGGATACTGGAAATCAATGGCAATAGTCTGGAAGGCATATCGAGACAAGATGTGAGTAGACCTACTATATTTTTTAGCAATTTTGAAAGAGCTAGGGGCTCTACATTTTCTCAAACAATCATTTGAGAATATTAAAATCATTTGAAATATCTAAACAGTACGGAATCTGGTATAACTTCAGCACAAACAATACTTTTTAAGACATGACGAGGAAAATATCTTTGTAACCAAGCTAGACAAATGCACCACGTTCCTATCTCAGAAAAAGCCTGGTTTTCATTTACGACGGAATTTGAGTGGGACTGGGAGTGGGAGTCGGAAACGGAATCAGCGGAAGCAGCTTATGATGAAGTGAAAACGAAAACGGAGTCGGAATCGTAGTTAGAGGCGCGTCCGAAGCGGAATCGGAAAATTTTCTTTTCTTGGCTTTTGCTTAAGCTTATTGAGGAGTGGTTTTCACTTGAAATCAGTCATAAATGAACGGCTTCAGACTTGGATCCCGTTTCCATTGCAAGTGAAAACAGGACTTAAAAAGAAAAATATATCGTTATTTGATGTCACCTTTCAGGCGGTCAACCTACTACGAACAGCACCTCAGACGTGCACACTCCTAATCGAGAGCTGTGTAGCCGCCCCTGCGACACCGAACGGCAAACCAGCAGTTCCTGGGAACTACTCGACCACAGCCTTCCATCAACCGAACAGATCTCAACCCTACGCAGGTGAAGAGTATCAGTACCAGGACCCATACGGATCGCCTCAGCACCAGGCCTACGCGTCATCATACGAACAGATGGGGCCTATTGACCAGTATAGTGAAGACGCATCAGTAGTGAGTATTCTTGCTAAAAACGTGTTGTATTTCTTTGGTTGGGAGGCTAGGACAGTGTCCCATGCCTACTCGACGCCTTATGGACGCGGTCCTGGTACTGTCTCTATGCCTGGGTTCCAGTCTAGGAACCAATCTAGAAACCAAGTTTCTTCTTATTCTTCTTATAATGAATATGATTCTGATTATTATTATGGGCAGGGGCATGGGAATCAGAGTAGGTACCAGTCTCGTCCTCCAGAAAATACCTGGAGGTCCGAGAGCCAAAATAGGTTTCGTACAATATCAATGGGAAGTGGGCGTGACTCTGTGTATTCGGAGTCTGGGTACCAGAGTCAGGTCCAGATCCCCTCGTCTAATCAGAATTCTCCAATAGTACCAGATATTAATGAAACTATTGACAATAGAAGCAGGAAAGGTAACTTATTAGAGCTGAAGTTATATAAGTACGAGGAAAAAAGAGAAAGTGTAGATTCCAGCTTCTTTAGTAGTGCAACTAGGGAGAATAGCTTTGATGACTTTCCGTCGTATGAGAGTGAGTCACGCATCACAGAAGAGTACAACCCATTGGGCAGGAGAGATTATCCAATCAAAAATGAGCCACAGACATTGGTAGATAACAATGAGAATGAGCTGAGTCATTTGTATTCCAAAGAGGAGCCTGGATTTGTTGGGAAATTTTTCTCGTACTTGGGATTTGAGTCGCAAGGAGAGAATGACATTCCGGACCAGAATTACCCGGGCACCTATAACGACGCAAAAAGAAAGAAGTCTGCGGAAGGAAATAAATATGAGGAGAGAAGAAAAGAGAGCAAAAGTGGAAGGCCAGTCGAAATGAAGGTTTTTAAGCGTATGGAAAGTGAAGACGTCGAGAACTATCACATGGGGCCATGTACTGGAAAAAACTACGAAGGAGACGATCAACTTCGGTATCAATATAGCAAAACACTCCAGGCTTCTGGAATGCTCTACCAAGATGATATAGACTATGGTTACTATGGGGATCAACAACAACAGTCAAAGCAAGAATTTTATCGACAAGATAAAGATAAAGCAAACAATAAAACTTTTGATGATGACTTTTCGATCTACGATGATGAAAATGTTGGTCTTTTCGGTGAGGCCATAGAGTACCCACCTGAAGACAAAAAGGCAAAGTTGTCTAAGACTAGGAAATTTTCCTGGTTCAGCAGCAAGGACTCTGAATCTGAACACGAACGAAAAGTTTCAGTCGATGAGAATAAATCCAGCGGTTATCGTTTTGGCGGTTTTTTCTCATCGGATAAGCGTAAGGACTCCGATGCCCTGACACAAACCGCGGTGCCAGTGAACGAAGACAAGCTCACGAGAGAAGCTGATGGCAGAGCGTCGGTTGATAACAAAAAAGCTGATGGATTAGCGTCAACATCTTCTGTTTTAAAGCAGATCCCGAGAAGAGAAGACAAGGGGATGAATGAAGTGATAGTTACCAAGGATACTGAAATACAAGACCAAACTCCCGCTGCAAGGAGAAGTTACTTCTCTTGGTTTTCTGACAAAGAAACTGAAATTGCAAAAGAACCAGTGACCAAACCTGAAGCGGCCAGTAAAGGAGGGTTCTTCGGTGGATTTTTTACTCCTCAGACGACCGAAAAAGTTAATGCTGAATCGACGTTGGACAAGGAAATGGCAAATATTTCAAGAGAAGGTGGATCTAGTGTTAAGAGTAATGAGCAAGGAGTATCTACTGTACTAAGCGACACTGGAATCCCTGGTCTAACGCGGTCTTTTGTGGAAGAGTTTGAAAGACCTAAAACACCACCTTTTGAGATACTAAATGAAAATGAAGAAAAAGTTTCAACGTCAAGAGTTATGAAGCAAAAGATAAAAGACGATGCGAGAGCAGCAGAAAAGTTACGCTTTGTTGATAAAGACAAACCAACTGATGATAAATTAGATGTGAGGCAAATAGAGGAATCTTTGGAAATAGTAGACAACAATTCTTTCCCTTCCAAAGAGAATGTTGAACCAAAGGATGTAACGCAAGCAAAAAAGCAGCTGCCTGTGGGTAAAGATGGGGAAAGTGTCACGCAAAGCCAAGACAGCAAAGCAGTCACGAACACAGAAAGTAAAGGCGGGTATTTCTCTTGGTTCACTTCATCAAACAAAGACAACGCCAACCAAGAAACTCAAGTTGAAGAAGAAAGAAGAGGAAGCATGTTTGGAGGCTTTTTCTCTTCAGCGCCACAGCCAACCATGCAAGATGCAGGCGATAAGCCAAGAAAAGAAAGCGATGCATCTTATAAGAAGGTTGTAGAAGAAGATGACAGAAGGGGAAGTCTGTTTGGAGGATTTTTCTCCTCATCTTCGCAACAGCCTAAAAGAAATGTCTCTGATACTGATCTGAAAAAGCAGCAGGAACGAAAAACCTCTGGGGATTCATCAACGAAAGCGGAGGCTCGCAAAGAAGCTTCAGCGGTTGACACATCTAAAGATGTTTCCAAAGACAAAAGAGAAACAGAGAAAGAACGAAAGGAGAGCGTTGAACAAAAAGAAGAACCAGGAGTTTTCTCTCGCATGTTTAAAGGAGTTTTCGGGAAATCTGAACCGGCAACAGATACAAAGATTGAGGAAGCAAGGAAGCTTGAGGAGCAAAGGCAAAGAGAAGCAGATCTCAAGGAAAAGCGCAGAAAGGAAAGAGTTTCAAAGTATATCAAGGAGTTTTCCATGAAAGACGACGATAAAGAACTTGACGTAATTAAAAAAGATGATACGCTGGAACAGGAAGGAAAAAAGGACGACTTTGTTCAGGATGAAACTCGCATCAAAGAAGAACAAAGAAAGGAAAGAATTTCTAAGTTTGTTAAAGAGTTTTCTATAAAAGAAGAAAACAAACAATCCGATATCGCAAAAGACATTCACGTAGTAAAGCCAGATGATAACAAACATGTTATTGAGGATGAAGCTCTTGTCAAAGAAGTGCAAAGAAAGGAAAGAATTTCTAAGTTTGTCAAGGATTTTTCTACCAAAGATGAAGAAGTTAAGCAAAATGATAAGACAATCAAAGACGATGAGTTGCTAGACATAGAGAAACCAAAAGAAGAAGTGATTCAAGACGAGGCGACCGAGAAGGAAGCACAAAGAAAGGAAAGAATCTCAAAGTTTATCAGGGAATTTTCGATGAAGGAAGAAGAAGATGCCAAACAAGTACGCGAAAAGAGAGTTTCAAGTAAAAGTCATATAGATGAGATTTCTGAAGAAGAAAAAGAACGAGATATGAAAAGAGAAGAGAGTATCAGAGAAGCAAGAAGAAAGCAGAGAATTTCGCAGTTTATAGAGGAATTCACCATGGCCGAAAAACCCTTCGAAGAAGTCTCTCCAGAAACAAAATTCGCTGCTGACACGAGAAAAGATGTTGCAAGCAATATTCAAGGGAAGAGCGATGAGCAAGATGACACTACCATGAAAAAAGAGCAAAAGAAAGAAAGAATTTCAAAACTGATCAAAGAATTCTCTGTTAAAGAAGACAGCGAAAAATCTGCTTTCAGTGATGCTGGTACGTCTGCCGCAGTTGCAGAAGAGGAAGATAAAGAAACACGAAGAAAAGCACTCATCTCACAGCTCGTTAGAGAGTTCTCCACAAAAACTGAACTCGAGGATACAGCCGAAATATCACCAGCAGTTGGTCCTTCATCCCGAAAATCAAGCGACAGTTCCATGGAGAAGAACATCGTTGACAGGACTAATGAAGATTATGCATCAATTTTTGCAAAAGAAAAGCCTAAGGATGTTCCAGTTCCTGTATTCCGATACGGTTGGCAGCGGGAGCAGGCAATTTTCCGTCCTACAGCCCTCAAGACAAAAGAGCCGAGTGAATCCCAAGTGTCTTCTCGAGAGCTCACTGCTGCACCAAGAGATTCTAAAAAAGGCGCGAAAGGTATGGAAATTATTGATATTGATACGCCAGAGAGGTTGGACACTTTTGAAGAGTTGGTGTTACGAAAGGACCAAGTGCCTCCAACACAAGATAAGGTAGCCGTTTCTGACGATCTTGATTCTGAGTCCTTGCCTCCATTCACTTTTGAAATCCCCGAAAAACTAAGTGGAAGAAAATCTCACTCTTATAAGCAAGGACGTCCGAAATCTCCCCAACCCTTCCTGCGCGAAGACTGGCAGGAACAAGAAGATACAGAAACTATGAGCTACGATGAACCCGTGAAAGAGGAGAGTGTGACTGACTGGAATAGCTATAATGTGAACCAATATGAAACACTAGAAGCGGAAAAAGAAGAAGCACCGCTGTCAATTTTTGACGAAGCATTCGATGTTCCTTCTGAAATAGACATCGAGGATCAACTGGGCCAACAACTTGAAGAATGCTTCGTTAATGGATGCCCAGATGAAGAGATGTTGAACTACGAATACGAGGGATTTCAGTCTGAGTACCAATATGATATCTTAGATGACCAAACTCTTGACGAAATCGCAAGAGGAGTTCTCGAAAGCCAGCAACAGAATGATTGGGACATGAGTAACACCGAGCGACCCATTTCCACTGCATTACCAGTGGCTAGTGTATTGATTCCAAAGATCCATTTGATAACAGATGCTGTCAAGGAAGAGCGGCTCGAAGAGGCTAAAGATATTTTAGAAGTTATTGCTTCTGAAGATGAGGAAATGCAGAAAGAATTAGAAAAAGCATCTTATAATTTTTCACATGACATTGAACTAATTGAAAAGGAGTTGAACGTTGGCTTGATTGATGAAGGCCTCAAAGAACCATACCTTTCAGAAAACTACGATGAAAATATTTCAGACCAACAACAGCTCGCTAAGGAAGACTTCTGCTACGAGGAACCCGAAAAAAAATCTGACGTTTCGTACGACTTTGTAAAATCTCTGAGGAACACCAGACGAAGAATTAGCGATACGTGGGATGGAATTATGAAAGATATAGATCCCAACTGGGAAGAACCCAAAGAATCCTCTTCAAACGAGACCGTTGACTTTCTTCCAACACCTACCAAAGAACAAGCATTTGTTGCTGAACCATATGATGATTTCCAACAAGAGCCGACTAAGGATGAAGACGGCTTAGGTGCGCATGGTATTCCACAAACGGCCGGCCTAGACATAACCCAGGACAAAGAGAATGAGAAAGAATGTAGCACAATCAAAGCGCATAAGGTGGCGGGGGAAAACGTATTATATATAACGCCGTATTCAGTCCATGACGATACCAAAGATGGAAAGGAAGAAGAAGAAGAAGAAAGTGATCAAGAAGCCGAAATTTTGAAGCACAAAGCTGAAAGAGCCGCATTAGCTGCAAAACAGAACGAAGATTTTTCTGATATGATGTCGAAATTTAAACAAAAATTTCTTGATGAGAAGGGTGATAAACCCAAAGAAAAACCAAGCACTGCGGCTGAAAATAAGGACAGCATTTTGCCTTCAGTAGCAGAGACAACGCAAGATGTGTGCGAAGAGATTCCCCGTGAACAACGTCATAAGGAGAAAGAAGATACTTTAGATTTCCATTCAAAAGAACCTGAAATCCAGACCACCAGTCCATCGTCTGTGATAATGCCAGAAAGGCTGGAAGTTAATGTTACGGACGATGTAGCACCGCAGAGAGAATTTGCAACACCCGAAAGCCAGCCAGTTGATATTTTGAAGGATTTCGAAATGCAACCAGTGGAGGAGAAAGATGAAGAACAACTTGATACCCTCTCAAAACTTGTTTTTAAATTTCGTCATTTTTCATCAAGTCATGCCTCTCAAGCCACAGAGGTAAGTGAAACGAAGAAGGTGGAAGTGAAAAAATGTACCGAAGTCTCGCAAATGCCATCGCACCCAAAAGAAATTATTGAGACTGAGCAGAAAGATACGTTGAGAGCAAAGACTCTCAAAGATACTGAAAAAGAAATGCCTGCTTTAAAGAAACCTATGGATACAACTCATGATACAAAATCTGCGATTGAAAAAGATCAAATCGAAAGGCCAGCTCCTGGAAGAGAAGAAAGATTGGATCCCAAACAAATTGGACCAGAGAAGCCAAAACCCAAAGAAACAAATGAAACCGAGGGTATTTTTGCTAAGTTTGCTTTTAGCATGATAGGAGCTAGTCAACATCCACGTAAGGAGGAGAACGTGGACAAAGAGGATGATGTAAAGAAAAGTCCACCTTCTAAAGATCTCAAAAGCCATGACCAGGGCGCTAGCAAACCTGTGACACACCCAAAGAAAACACCTGAGGTTGAAGTCAAGAGTGCAGCATCTATAAGTAAGGCCGAGCCCGAAAAAAGTATCAAAAGTGACGCTGAAAAAGCGAGGGGCGAGATGGAACCTGCCAAAGTCAAACCGTCTGACGAAGGGTCTTTTTCAAGGTTGTTGTCCAGCATTACAGGATCGCCAACACAAAAGCGCAGAATAGTTACCAAACAGGACGCTATAAGAGAAGTCTCCCCTAAGCCAGCTGTGACTAAAATCACAGAAAAAGAAGAGGCCAAGAAAGTGGAAGAAATCACACCATCGCATATCAGTAAAGGGGCATTTGGGGTTCAAATAGATAAAGTAAAAGTAGCGCAAAATCAAGAAAAAGAAACTAAAATGGTGAAAAAGGAAGACAGCAAAAGTAAAGATGTGGGGTACTTTTCGAAGCTTATTTCAAAAATGGCAGAATCGATGGAAGAAGAAGAAAAAAGAAATAAGGAAGAGGCTGAACGCCTTGCTGAAGAAGAGAAAAGAATAGGAACAGAAGCAGAAAGTAAGGCGACGATAAAAGCTCCTGAGGTAACACCAATTGAGCAAAAAAGCCCACCGCAAGAACAAGAGAAAAAGGATCAAAAATCCGAGGAACATAAGATACCGCTGCAACCTAGTGAGGGGTTGTTCTCCCGACTGGCATTTAGGGTGTCCGAGGCTATTCAACATCACGAAATTCCTGAAGAAAACGATGCTGTTAAAGAAAGCGCAAATGAAAAGATTGCACCTAAAATGACCACTGAAGAGACCACTTTGAAAAAGCAAAAGGAAGTAATCCAGAAATTGTCTGCTCAGAAAATATCAAAACAGGATAATCAGGTTACTGTGCAGTCGCAACCAGCTCCAGAACCTCCCGCAAAGCAATCTGTGAGGCACGATGAAAAGCAAGAGAGTATATTTTCAAGACTTGGTTTCAGAGTTGTTGAGCATTCAGAACCGACCAACACAGATAAAGGTTCTGTCACAAAATCACAAGTTTTGAAGCCGGAGAGTGGCATAGACAAAACAGATGGCAATAAAGTAGATCTGCAACCAAAGCCAGCGCAGGATTCAAAATTAAGTTCGCAAAATTCTTTGCATAAGGAAAAGGAGACTAAACAAACTGTGGTACCAGATACTAAGCATAAAGAAGGGTTGTTTTCAAAACTGACTTTCCATTTGATGGAGTCCGCTAAAGTTGAGGAAATTCCAAAAGCAAGAGAGCCTTTAAAGCAAGAGTCAGTCGAAAAGGAGAAGTCACCGGAAACTAAAAAGCCAGACAGTTCAGCTTACAAAGCAACGGAAAGTGAGCCAAAACAGACAAAAACTGAACTTCCACAACCAGAGAAAATTCCAAAGCAAGGAGAAGTTAAGGAGGGCCTTTTTGCTAAATTTGGTTTTAAGTTCACTGAAACTGTTTCTGAGCAACCTGCACCAAAGAAACCTGAAGACAAACCCGATACAAAAGCGAGTCAAATCAAACCCAAAACTAGCACTACTTCTCCTGAAACCACATCAAATTACCCTTCAACTAAGAGCTCAGATACTTCAGTAGGTATGAAGGAGACACCGAAGAAAATGGACAGCAGGCAATCGATTAAAAAGGAAGAACACGCAACTGAAAGTTTCTTCTCAAAACTGGCCCATAAGCTAGTGGAGACAGCGGAACAGGAAAAAACAACCCCTCTTGGAGCTCCAAAAGCTCCTGAACAGCAATTTAACCAATCCGTGAAGCAAAGTTCTGGGTCATTCAAGCAATCAGAACCTTCCAAGACTATCTTGCCAAAAGACCAAACACAAAAGGATGCTTTGACAAGCAAGCAAGTTGAAAAAAGTTCGAGTAAGACCGCTCTCCATGAAAAATCTCCAGAAAAGAAAAAGGAAGGGTTGTTTGCAAAATTTGCGTTTGGTTTGGTAGATTCTAGTAAAGAGGATGCTCATGAAGCTCCAGACAAAAGTGTACCAAAATTCCAAGACAGTAAAATTCCTGAGAACAAAACTTATGAATCCCCACAACCAGCACAAGAACCCGCAAGGCATTCGTCCAAACCAAAAGACATTGTAAAAAGCCAGAGTAATACCGTTGTCCAGGAAAATATTTTCCCTCAAAAGAAAAAAGAAGTCAAGGAAGGGTTGTTTGCAAGATTTGCGTTTGGTTTGGTAGACTCTAGTAAAGAGAATCCTAGTAAAACTGCAGTAATCTCAGACAAAAATGTACCTAAGTTTCCAGAAAGTAAAATTTCTGAGAGCAAAACTCCTGAAGCCTCGCCTAACGCAAAGGCGGAACCTGCAACGCATTCCAGCAAACCAAAAGACATTAAAACTATCGAAACCGTAACAACCAAGCAAGTCGAAAAAGGACAGAGTAAAACCATTGTCCAGGAAAAAACATATCCTGAAAAGAAAACAGAAGTCAAGGAAGGGTTGTTTGCAAGATTTGCGTTTGGTTTGGTAGACTCTAAAGAACCTCCTAATAAAACTGCAGTTACCTCAGACAAAAACGTACCTAAATTTCCAGAAACTAAACTTCCTGAGAGTAAAACTCCTGAAGCCTCGCCTAGTGCAAAGGTGGAACCTGCAACGCATTCCAGCAAACCAAAAGACATTAAAACTATGGAAACCGTAACAAGCAAGCAAGTCTTAAAAGGACAAAGTAAAACCATTGTCCAGGAAAAAACATATCCTGAGAAGAAAATAGAAGTCAAGGAAGGGTTGTTTGCAAAATTTGCGTTTGGTTTGGTAGACTCTAGGAAAGAACCTCCTAATAAAACTGCAGTTACCTCAGACAAAAACGTACCTAAATTTCCAGAAACTAAAATCCCTGAGAGTAAAACTCCTGAAACCTTGCCTAGCGCAAAGGCGGAATCCGCAACTCACTTATCTAAAGCACAAGACATAAAAACTAAAGAAACTGTTACCAGCAAGGAAGTTGAAAAAAGCCAGGGTAAAACCATTGTCCAGGAAAAAACATATCCTGAAAAGAAAACAGAATTCAAGGAAGGGTTGTTTGCAAAATTTGCGTTTGGTTTGGTAGAGACGAGTCATGCAGATGCTCACAAATCTAAAGCGACTCCAGACAAAAGTGTACCCAAACTTCCAGAAAGTAAAATTCCTGAGAGTAAAACTCCTGAAACCTTGCCTAGCGCAAAGGCGGAACCTGCAACGCATTCCAGCAAACCAAAAGACATTAAAACTATCGAAACCGCAACAAGCAAGCAAGTCGAAAAAGGACAGAGTAAAACCATTGTCCAGGAAAAAACATATCCTGAAAAGAAAAAAGAAGTCAAGGAAGGGTTGTTTGCAAAATTTGCGTTTGGTTTGGTAGAGACGAGTCATGAAGATGCTCACAAATTTAAAGCGACTCCAGACAAAAATGTACCCAAACTTCCAGAAAGTAAAATTCCCAAGAACAAGACTCAGCAGTCCTCACAAGAAGCACACGAAATCGCAATACATTCCAGTAAACCAAAAGACTTAAGAACCAGTGAGCGTTTGAATTCGAAAGGCGAACTCCATGAAGAAAGTAAAGGGTCTCTATTTTCAAAACTCGCTTTCAGATTAACGGAGTATGTTCATGATAATGAAACGGAAAAGAGTCAGGAGGAGAAAGAGAAAACGAAACAAATGAAAGATGAAGTTGCTAAGCTGCCAACAGTTCCACAGCAAGGAGAAAGGGCACTGGAAGTAGACGCTATGAAAACAAGAGAGCCAAAAAGCACGAGTTTAAGAGATGACCATGCAAGTAAATCTGTATCTCCCACCGTTGACAAGCTAGGCCGTAAAGATGCGACAGCTGTCGAAAAACCTGCTTTAGCATTCAGTGAATCAAAACCAAAGATCGAAGATAAAGAAGTAGAGCCTACTACATCTGAATATAAGAGCCATGCACTTCAACAACAGCATCCAGTAGCAACTCCCAAACCAAAGAAAACGTACGAGTCAGAGGAAAGTACCAAAAGCCCCAGGACTGCACCTGGATCACAGACAAAAAGTCTATCTGAAGGATTATTCTCGCGATTTGCATCAGTGGTTAGTGAAACCATACAACAAAATGAGAAGCCTCATGTAGCAAAACAAGAAAAGGAAAAAGAAACTACTGTGATTCCTAAGTCTAAGCGTAAGATTGAAAAGCAGGCAGTGGCTGATGACGGCTTGTTTTCCAAACTTGGGATTTTTGGCGACGAATATGCTGAAGGTACAACACCTCACGAGCAGCCGGTCAGATCAGCGCTACCGGTAAGCAAAGATAGTCTGAGTAAAGAGGTAGGACAGGAGACTAAGATGGAGCCCAAAGTCAGCCATGACAGCCTCCATCTTCAAGAGAAATCTAAAACGAAAGATGGGAAAAAGGAAGAGGAGCGGTTAGATGAAGCGCACAAAGCAGACGACAAGAGAGAATTGCCTTTCTCTCCCACTGCTTCTCAACATCAAAAATATTCTTCAGACGATGCGCCCCAATCAGAAGTCAAAAAAGAATCGCTAACTACAACGAAAGACACTGCTCTACACCAACAACAGTATTCCCCAGAAAAACGCATGCTAAAGGAAGAGAAGCCAAAAACCTTACTAGAGTTAGTAAAAGCAGCAAAAACTGCGGGGAAAGACACTACCACAGGCTCTGAGGAAGTACAACTTGGACAAAAAGAAAAGAGTGATTCTCATAGAAAATCTGTAGAAAATCAAGTGGATTCAAATAAGAAATTGGAAAGCAAGATTGAAACACCACAGGAAGCTCACAAACTAGAATCAGTTGTTTTCAAGCAGGATGACGTTACTGAAGAGACAACTAGTCTGGACGAAAAACCTTTCGTAGAAGAACTATTTTCAAAACTATTGTTTCTAGAAACTGTGCAGAATGTGTCAGAGGAATATGAGCAAGCTGTTCCCCAGCTTGATGGTGCTAATACTTTCGAGAAGCATTGCGTAACAGAAACATTTACTGTCGGCGAGGCAAGTGAAAATGCTTTTATCGTGGTTAATGGGGACGAAAGCCACTTAGACGTTTCAAGTGCTGTAGTCCTTCCAGATTTTGAGAAAGTCAAGAGTGTTACAACTCCTATAGTAGAGATCAACAATGTTAAAACTGTTTTACTACAACAAACGGCCAGTTTATCTCAAGTTCATGAAATCGAGGAATGTTTATTTAATTCTGCCATTGTGTTTGAAGACTACGAAACAATTATTAGGGAAATAGATATTCATACGACAAGGCCTATGCAAATCAAGAGCGACAGAAAGGCCAAGTTAATACTAGAAGGAAGTGACGTAGTAACTTCTATTACGCCATTATTGGGAGAGTCCGAAAATACCCGACATGAGGAAAATGAACTGGAAAAAGGCTACGTGATCAAAGAGGGAGCATATGGATCTGAAGAAGTTTCTGGGTTTGAACTCCCCCAAGAAGCAGCAAGACCCGTGGAAAATGGAAATATTTTTCAAAAAGACGAGGGCAGTAAAAATATTGAAAATGGACAATTGGATAAGAATGTAGGAGAACAGGAGAACAAGCTTGTATCATCACCAACTGATAAAACAGAAATTAGTCATGACGCTACTGTGAAAACTACTGTCACAGGCTTGCAGGATGAGCCACAAAATCTTAAAAGCCGAGAGCAACAGTTGCAGCAGGAGAAAAATGAACACCAAACTTCTTGCGAATCAGACAAAACTCCTAAAGAAAATTTCGAGAAGCCGCTCGAAATAATAGAGTTGCCTACCGAATTAGAATACGATGCTACTGCACCTAAAAAGAAGGGAGATATAAACTTAGAAAGCCAAAGTGATAGTAATGAAGATCAATCGACAACGAAGGAAAAGGTGTTACTGTCCTTAGAGGCGCCGACACTTCAACAACCCAAAGATACCTCATTCGCCGATAAAGAAAAACGATTTCATGCTACAGATGTACCTTGCTCCAAATCCGAGGCATTGCCGAAGCCGACACCTCCTGTTTTGAAAAACACGAATATCCCAGGGAAGGATGACGTCAAAGACGTACCACTTTCTGAACATGTAAAGAGCCAGGTTAAAAGTCCAGAAAATAAAGAAGAATCGAGTAAACTAAAAGTAGTTGATGCTAAAGATGTGCCTTTTTCCAAAACCAAGACATTGCCAACACCGACGCCTCCTGTTGTGAAAGAGACAAATATCCCAGGGAAAGATGACGTCAAGGACGTACCAAGATCCGACCCACGAAAGACTCAAGAAAAACCTTCACCAAATAAAGAGGAATCGAAAGCAACCGGAGAAGGATACTTCTCAAGTCTTGTTACAAAGGTACTAGCTTCTCCCGAAGTCCAGCAATTTAAAAAGACGTACTTGCAAAAGGAAGAAGAAGAAGAAGAAATGGACTTGGAAGAAATGGCTGAATTCTACGCTAAAAAGAATCAAGAAGCTAGAATTGCTCAGGAACACCAAGCATCAGCGCTGAAAGATGCAGCGTTTTCTCCTCAAGATCAAACTCCAGTCGTTGATAGAGACGAACCAGATAGTGCTAAAGAGAAAACCCGCAAAATTTCTAGGCAAGAGGAGTCAAAATTAGTAAAAGAGCAACATCCACGGAAAACAAGCATGCACAGTAAAGGGGCTGAGAGATCAAGGAAACGAGTTTCCTTCGAGGAAAGCTTAGAAACAAAGATGAGATTTTCTCAGCATAGTGAAGCCAAGAAACATGCAACACCATCTCAATCATTAAAGGAAAATAACAAAGAAGGGACAGCTCAACCAGGGGAGGGCTACTTCTCGCGACTTGTTTCCAGCATTTTGGCTCCATCGGAAGAAGAAATTCAACTTGAACCACTGAAATCAGAAGAAGACGACCTCGAGAAAATGGCTTTGTTCTATGCCAAGAAAAACGAAGAAGCAAGAAAGAAAAGACAAGAGGAGGCCTTGGCGAAGGAGCAAAAAGATGCTACAACGAGTAAAGAACCTTCCACGAACGAAGAAAATTTGGTCACAAAAACGGCACTTAAAACTAAAGAAGATGAACAAGCAAAGGATAAATCAAGTCAAGCAAAGCCACCTGAAAAAGAGACGAAAATAAAACCTGAGGAAGATATCATCAAGAAAACTGGGCTAGAAGCAAAAAGGATACAGCCAAAAGAAAAAGGAACCAGCCATCTAGAATTGGAAGGTTCTCAAAAAGAATCCCCAAGCGTCCAGTCCAAGAAAAAAGAAACCCAAGCAACAAATAAGAATTACTTTTCAAGTCTATCTGAATGGTTGGCACCTCAATCTCAAGATGCTCGTCAAACAGAACCATCACCATTGACCATGAACGATGATGCTAATCTTGAAGAAATGGCGGCATTCTACGCAAGGAAAAATGCTGAGGCAAGATCAGGGGTGATTAAACAGCAACCGGCGTTGTCTGAGGAAGACCGCATAGTAAAAGAAACAGAAGCTAAAGAAAGGGACCCAAAACAAGGTAGTCAGAATAGGAAAGCCCAAGAAATGCTACAGGACAAAAAGAGAGACGAGGGATCAGGGATATCACAAGAACAATCTCAATCATCCGAGACAAGACATCAGGCAACAAAGACAAAAGCCAAAGAAAGTGGTCCAAAAGAAACGAGTGACAAACGAGATGATAAGAGTGTCCAAGAAGTGCAGAAAAAATTGGTGCCTGAAGAAACACAGCAGAAAAAGAAAGACGAATCTCAGAGTGGGGAAGGGTACTTATCTAAGTTTGTTGCAAGGGTGCTGCAGGCAAATGAACCAGAAGAGGCTAAGAAGCCCCAGACACAGACAGATGCCATGGCAGAGGATAAAAAACTTGAAGAGATGGCAGCATACTATGCTAAGAAAAACGAAGAGGCGAGAAAAAACTTACAAGAGCAAAAATCCACTGGCGTTGCAACTCAAGGGAAAGAGGACAGTAAAGAAAAAGAGCGTATCAAATCTGATTCTTCTGCGAAAAAGATTTCAGATAATGGCGCTGGAAAATTGGGCTCAGAAGAAAGGACGAAAACACACCCAACTGCTAGCAAATCAACTGTGATGGCTAGCAAGAAAAATACTAGTGAACAAACTGAGAGGAAATCGAAATCGCCTCAAGTAGATAAAGAAAAAGAAAAGCTTGAAACCCAGGCAACAAAAAGTGGAACAGAAAAAACACCGAAAAGTAAAGAAAGTGATCAGCCTGCAGAAACTGGCTACCTTTCTCGATTCATGACTAAAGTGAAATCTTCATACGACGCTTACCAAGAAACTCAACCACAAACGGAGCCTCAAAAAGTTAACGAGGAGGAAGATTTGGAAAAGATGGCAGCTTTTTATGCCAAGCAGAACCAAGAAGCGAGAATGGCTTTGCAAAAGGAAGAAGAGAAGAAAAAACTGCAAGGAAAAGGATCGCAGGAAAGTGAAACCAAAAATACGAAACAGCAAAAAGCTTCCTCGCAACAGATACCTCAAGCAAGAAAGGAACATCAGGCATCTTTAACCTCAACAAGAAATGAAAGACCAGATAGGAAGACTGTAGGTGGCGCTCAAATAGAAAGTGTCGAGAAGCCAAAAGATGCTACATTAAGAGAGAAAAGTAAAGTTCCTGTTCAGAGCGTGCCTCAGCCAAAAACATCCGACACAGACAAACTCGGAAAACGTCAAAAAGTTTTAACTCCAGATCAACAACCTAAAGAAAAACCAAAAGCAGAAAAGTTTACAGAAAAGTCAAGGACAGAGAAAGTTGCAGCTGGAGTACCAAAAGTTGAGAAACCTACACAATTGCCAAAACCTACTGACAGCACAAAAGTAGAGAAAGCTACAGAAAAGCAAAAGCAAGAAAAACCTATGGACAAGCCAAAAGCGGAGAAGCCTGAAGACAAGTCAAAAACAGAAAAACCTTCAGACAAGCCACCAGAAACTGTTACTGAAGCTGTCAGTGGACTTATGAAATGGGGCAGATCGATGTTTAAATAATGTCAGATATGAACTCCAGAGTTCGAAACGATTTCAAGATACTTGCAACAACGTATCTGATATTCACTGGCTTCATTGTCACCGATGTATGTTACCAAGGAAACCAGTATTCCAGCTCAAAATACGTTACCAAGAAAACCAATATTCCAGCAAACTCTCTTACTAAGGCAACCAGTATTGTAGATTTCATATAGGGTAGATTAGAAAGAAAATAGGAAGTTAAATAAATTTTAAAGATATATTTAAAGTTAACTCAAGCGAAACTACACCAAACATTTTATAAAACAGAATATAAATAGAAAAAGTAAGGCCTGCTTTTGACCAAAAGTTAAGGGAGCTCTAAACAGCAAAATGTCGGTGGTTCCCATAGTGACAGAATATCAGGTAAGCAGTGCTGAATTGATTATGTAAAATATGATCCCAAAATGCAAAGTTTATTGTTGCCATAGAAACAATTATTCGAATGCAAATGCATGCTGTTTCATACGAGAATATATTAGAAATTGTAGCGTTTGAAGGTTTTTAAGGAATTTGGGTTTTAGAAGTAATTCGTTCCAAACTTTATGCCTGAGAGAACGAGCGACGAATTTTAATTGTAAAGAAATTTTGCCATTCAAGAATGCTCCAGTAATCAAATTTTATTAGTAATATAAAATAAGTCTCCCGGAGGGATATTTATAATATAAATTTATTGTAAATAAATAGTTTTAATGAGACTCTAAAATTTGAATAATCTTTTGCAATGCTTTTTAATTTCTATATATTTTTATTCTTGGCTCTTAATATTTTTCTCCGTCTCTGTAACACAGACAGAGCAGATACCACATGAGTGGCAAGTAGTGTATCATGACGCCTAAAATGGCTTACGTCATGAGCCAATCAAAAATCATCTTAGGATCACGTGATCACTTGCCGCCATATTGGATAGCAAATAAGCGCTTGCCATTTGCTTGACTAAATTGTTTATTATCTGTAACTCAAGTATCACTAGTGTTACCAATTCAGTATAGTGGAGAATGATCACGTGACATACTAGCTCGCATCTCACCGATACGTATACCACGCAGGATCGCTTCCCGAACTCGGTGTCGTATGTGAGTAGAGTTGCTTGTGGTTCTCCTGTGCTTCCAGGGTTTTTTTCTTCGAGTTCTCTAGTTTCTCTCCCACTGCAAAAATCAACTTCTAAATTCCAATTGGAATGCAGTGGAAGAAGAGCCACTCTGTGGAACAACTGATAAAGTCCAATTTATTGATTTGCATAGTACGGGAGCCATTTTGAAGTCAGTTCTACTTTCTGTTGCTGCTCATGTGAATATGTGAAGTCTGCTCCATGTTTTGAAGCACTTACATTTGTTTTGTACAAATTCCTTCCGTAAACCTTTTAGAAATTCGTTTGCAAAAGCTTATTCAATAGGTCATTGTATGATAACAAAACTCTGTAACTTTATACAATAAAATCTCCAAACTATCTTATTCTCTCTCTTTCTTTTGTCTTGTTTTCTTGCACTCATTTTACTTTCCTTTTCCAATATTTCCTTTCATTTCTTTTCAATTTTCAAATTTCCCTTTTTTCATATTCCTTTTATCCTTCACTTGACACTTACAAAGAAGACACAACAGACATTTTTCCATTATTTTTATATATATTTTATTGTAAAAAATCGTACATTTTTTTAAGAAAAGACTTGATGTATCACTTATTAGACCTCTTTACCTTGGGCGTAATGTTTTGCAAATTTCAGACCACGTGTTGTTCCTTGGGTATAATTTCTTTATTTGGATGTAAATGAAACAAAGAATCTTATCTCAAAAAATGACACGCGGTCTGAAATGGGGAAAACATTACGCCCAAGCTAAAGAGGTCTATTTACAAAACAAACGACCAGATTCTTCTTATTTCACAACTTCACCTGTTTCTGAAATAAATGACAAAAAATATAGTTAATACGAAGCTGGATGAAAGACCTTTTTCATAGAATTGAAACTATTACTTATTATCAAAACTAAATAATTTCTTTTCACTTGAAAATGAAATTAAATCGAAATTAGCTAAAATGATTTGGATAATTTCTATAACTTTTTTGATGTATTTCTTGAAGCAAATTTTAAATTTTTTCTATATTTAACTCTTTTAGATCCAATAGTCAAAATATGGAAAAGGTCTCAAATCACTCAACGGTTGAATATAATAGTAATAATAATAATAATAAATATTTTTTTTACTAATGTCTTTACTCGTTCTGAATAGGATTATATACCAATCGAAATCCCTAAACTCAATGGTAGCTTCGGGCTAAATGTTATGGTAAGAAAACTGTGCAAAATTCTTCATTCTTTTCTCACATTTTTTCGCAAAACACAAAATGTTCCAAACTTTTTTTTAACTAAAATATGGAAATTTGATTCGTAAAAGAAATGCTAAACCACAACTTGGATGTCGTTTGAATTTCATTTTCGTCTAGACATACTTTTTTTTATCGAATTTCTTCTTTGGAAGAATGTTTTTTGTGGAAGAATTTTCACACCTATTTTATGCCAATTTTGAAGTACAAATACTCTCAAATAATTAGAACTAAATACATAATTCATTAGGAATAAAAGTTTCATTGATTAGGATATAGAAATATTTTTGTCATAGAAATTATTCAGTATTCAGTGAATTCATCTCAAAAATAATTTGAAGAACAAATACTCGATAGTTTTGATTGTTATGTGAGCAATTTCGTTCGTTGAGGTTTACGAAGGCATAGCATTATAAAACACATTAATTCAACCGCTTCTCAGCAATGATTTTAGATGAAAAATTCTTTTATAATTTTAAACTTTTTTCTCACATTTGGTCAAAAAGCAATTTTCAAATTTTTTTTTTTTTTTCAAAAATTTTCGAAAATGTCTTCAAAATATCCAACCTTTCTTTTTCTAAAACAGATTTCTCAAATTCTTAAAATATGAAAAAAAAAATTGAAACATCCGCTATTATACAATAATATATTCTGCGAAATATCAAACCTTGAACTTTAATTTTCTAGGATGTCGGCGGTATTCACTGTGAATTTTTATACAATTTCAACAATGCTAACCCTAGGGTGCTTTTTGCTATTATATTGCATAAAAAAATTAATTATTTTTTCGGGCGCGATGAAGAATGATTCAATTTAAAGTGTCAAACTCGCCAAAAATTGTTTGAGTGAAGTGGGCTTTTTTTTGGTGATTTCTGGAAAGGATGGAACAATATAGATTTGGGAATATATAGATTCGAAGATACAGCTGAATCGATATTTGAGATTTATAAAAGACTAATAAATTATTTAGCATTTCAAATATGTTTTTCAAAATAGTGCAATTTTATCTTCTCTTGAATCACAAATATAGTTACAAGTTTGCACGAAAGTGAAAAACCTTATTCCTATAATTTTCCAAAAAATATATATAACTTATTAAAAAATGGCTTATTTAGCTTCAAACAAATTAATCTAATTTTCTAAATTTGTAAGGTTTTTTATTATTAAGCTTAATATTCTATTTTAAGGAAAAAAGTATATGCATATATTGTTGTTCTAAGAGCAGGATTTGCCATGTTTGCTAAATATTTAAGTGCGAAGTAGGAAAAAAAGTTGTCTTTAAGCCGATGTAAATGGAGTAAAGCAATTTGGTCATCAACACTACCTAACGTATTTATATTGATCCATTGTTGAGATTCATAACGTTCAACTCAGTGTTAATACGTAACAATAATAATAATAAAAATTGAAAAATATTTGATTTTTTTTAGATAAAGAATTTGGAAAAAAATGAAGAAAATTTCTGAAATTTATTTATTGGAAAATTTATTTTTCAGAGAAAAATTTATACTTTAATATTACTTTTTTCTGTAAAAGAAATTAGCAGAATATATACTACAATATAAGTTAAAAGTTGTTAAGTAAATACAGCAAATTATATTGACTTTTCGACAGATAATGAATATAGAAAATGAAATGTTAGTGTAAATTGAAGTCCCTTATTTGTCATCCTCTTAAAAAATTGCCAAATTAAAACTTCAAAGAACGGCCTGCAACGAGAATTCAAAATCGATTAAAGCGAAAAAAAATTGCTTTTTTTCAAATCTTTTTTCTTGTGATTCTCACACTCTGTTCTTAAATCCTTATTCTAGAAGTTTTAGTTCGTTAGCATAAAAAATAGGGTTTGAAATTCTAATGCAAACAGACAGGTTGTCATTTTAAAGTCACTTTTATTTAGGGAAAATTCTATATGTTGTAGCTAATGGAAAAATACAGACAGCTTATATCCGTTCTTGTGTAAACAATAAATATAAATTCCTCTGAATATAAGCTCCGGATTTCTCTTAGCCATTCCGAATTTTAAGCTGAATGTCAGGAAAATTATTTGTAATTGAAATGGTTCTTTTGCTAATATTTTTTTATATGATATCTACCGAATTTTCTAGAAATGATTTGAAATAAATGTTATTGTTTTTTGTGGAAATAGATTAATGATTTCTGTATCTTATCAATGGATCATTATATGTGTGTTTTGCAAAAAGGACAAGAAATCTACCATGTTTGCGAAAGAAATACCTTATCGGGGTCTAAATCTCTCTTTTTCATTTAATTGGTGTGCAATTTAATTTATTTTTTAAAATTATCAGTACTTTTACCGCCTTGCTTTGGCCTTTAAACTTACCTTAAAAAACTGTCTGCATCCCACATGGTTTGGAAAAACTGCTGCCTTCTTACTAAGCCATTTTCTTGAATCTCACAGGGTGGAAGCGAACTTGGTGGAATATTCGTTAAAAGTCTTCTTCCTGGTGGAGCTGCAGAAGCCTCGGGAAAGATAAAAACCGGTAAGTGAGAATGTTTTTAAAATAGATCGTCAATACTTAATTCATAAATGCTTGCGAACCCAATTTGAGTTTTCGAGTTCATATTGTTTACATTGAAAAATTCTGTGCGATAAGCTTCTGGACAACCCTGAAAATACAAAGCACTTTTTAATTGCATCAGACGCTGAGGAAAGTTGTGAAAATTTATGATGAAAAAAATCATTAGATTCAAAATGTATTATGAAGAATGGCAATTAAAAAATGAGCTGCAGGTTTCTATTTCATAATTAAATGCAAAATGTTGCAGCTTCGGTTTTTCCGTTTATTTGAGATGTTTTGAAAAAAAAGAGTGAACATTTTGGAAAATAATATTTTCTTTGCGGTCCAATATTGACATACAGAAGGTAAATAGTCTCATGATATCAGTTTTAATGTTCATATTGTCCCCACAAGACAAGCAATTTCCGAACAAAATCAAGTCTATATTGATTATGTTGAGTGAATGTTGTCTCATTTTGGCAGCAACCTCTTGTGAAGTTTTCTTCCTGTTTGCCTTTCTTACTTTTGCTATTTTGCTCTTTCCTTTTTTTTCTCTCCTTCTTTCCTTCTTTGTTTCTTTGCGTCCTTCTTTCCTTCTTTCTTTCTCTCTTTCTTTTTTCTTTCTTCCTTTCTTCCTTTCTTCCTTTCTTCCTTTCTTCCTTTCTTCCTTTCTTCCTTTCTTCCTTTCTTCCTTTCTTCCTTTCTTCCTTTCTTCCCTTCTTCCCTCCTTCCTTCCTTTCTTTACGCTTGTCTTTTTGTTTTTCTTCTAAAGCCACCATGAAATCATTCTAGCTATAGTGACCTGATATTCTAGGCGGCTCCAGAAGTCCTTCTATTCTATAATCTTTCAATTAATCTGTCTCGAGTTGGCAATTGTAATCTAAAAACGAAGTCCCAGCTCCTTCTCTTATCATACCCAATGATTTATGTTAAGATATACAACTTTTTCTTTCCAACTCGAAAAAACTTTGTCTAAATTAGAGGAGGTTTTCCCGCCAAAACGCTTCCTTGCGTGACAAATCTTGTGACAACGTGACTGATTTGCACCAAATGGTGGCAGAAGTGAGACTAGTACTGCGCTTTTCCGGGATCGAATTTTCAAATCAGATAGCGGGGCTTTTAAGATAATAATAAATATTAGGTTATAATTATATTGGATAATGTATATAGATATATTTTCGCTGTATTTGGCGGGTGATAATTTTGAAAGAATGCGTTTGAATTTCGACCAAATTTTAAATATTTCACGAGACTTGGAAGGAAAGAGCACTCTTAAGTCGCGATAAGCTGTAATACTATTACAATAAGTGGACACTAGTCATTTTAGTAATCCAAGGGCATTGATGAATGTTTGATTTCTCCTTAAGCTTCGTATCTAAAAATCAAGTACTAGTAAGGAGAATATGTCGTTTGATCAAACAATTATAGATTATCTCTATCGTCTATTAGACCAAGAGATCTTCTTCTCCCAGTAGACAGGAATGTCACCCAAGTACTCTATCGGCTTGAATTTGAATTATTTTAAATTCAAATTCAGCATCGCTGTATATCTACTTAGCTTCGTCTGCTTTGCTCGACTTCCAAGCGCAGCTGCTCTCACAAAGAGGTCAAAAACAACCTAAAAATATACAGAACTTATCGTGTTTTTGCATTTTTGAACTGGGAAAAAAAACTCAAATTATTTCTAACTTAGTAAGAATTTCTTTTCAGTTCGATTCTGACATTCAAAATTTTTTCTTTTATTTTTTTAAGTCTTGCCAGTTCCAAACTAAATGTTCCTAAATAATCTTCAAAAATATTTAAAATATACAAAAATAAAATATACTTTAAAAAGGGCAGAAGTAGATCGATATTTCAGTTTCAAAATCACTTAGGAATTTTTAAGATTTTTCTTAATCAAAATTTGTATTCCAAAGTAAAGGATTTCTGCGGTTGTTTTATTGTCATTGAAAATCATGTACCTCGACCTCTACAGACGCTATCTACCAAGAATTGATAGAACGTATACATGAATAATTTACTTCTGAGAGTAGATATATACATTGAAATAATGAACAACATATCGTTTACTATAATCTTAACAGCTTGCAGAACGCATAGGAAATTCTAAAGTCTTTTATGGACCATCCAGGGAGACTTTCAAATGAAGGTTTTTTCAATAGGTTGTTTAATGGAAATGCAAAATTTGTCCATCTGCTCCTTAAATGAAGATAGATAGACGAAGTCTAGTAAATATTTCGTTTCAAATGCTCTACTTCCCATTACGAACGGAGAAACTTAGAGCTTAACTTAAAGCTAAGATCAGAATTCCTCATTCTACAAACGTAAGACTACGGCTGTCGCCATTTTTCTATTATTTTGGGGCCAACTTCTTTCTAAATTTTTGGAAATTCGATAGGCACCCAGAAGTTCTGGATGCAATTCGCAATCGATCGAAATAATCTTGTCTTCGCTTTTTACGTCCGTCAATATGGGGGAAAACAAATGTATATTTTACTGCACATTGCCAGCAAATCTCAAATTTAACATGCTTATGACCCCAAAACAACCACGGTTATTCTACACACTACAGCACAACATTAAATATCCTATGGTCGATGAAATGAAAATTATCGGTCTCAAAACAAAAAATTCCTGGTAAAATTCCCGTAAAATGTAAATAGCAGAATACAATGATAAATTCGAATATGAATCATGAAAAATACATCTTTATATTTTTGTTTAAGTACAACTCTTCGGTTTAAAGATAATGAAAATTTCAGGAATGAGCGAGTTTATCACTTCTATAACAGAAAGTTGGTGAATACTTACAGAATGAAGGCAACCATCTTTACGATCTTCTCTGGTTCTATAATTCGCTTTACAAGACAAAACAACAAGTCGTAAATCGTTTAGAGCTAAAAATAACAGAAAGTAGGGAAAACATTTTTTCGTTTTAACACGAAATGAAAAGCAAAATTAATGGAATTGAACAATGAAAATTCGAGAAAATCTTTTGATCTTGTAGCAAGAAATGTTCATTAAAAATATTCTTTCAACTATGATTTTTCTAGCGCTGTAAAATCGAATTAATATACTCGTTTTGTTGTAATGTAAGTTAGCACAACAGCCGCGGTTTGTTCCCCCGAAAATGTGGCCGCAAAAATAATAAAAACAGATGTGAAATTGAATTGATAATTCTGACCAATCAGAAACAGCCTGACAAAATTTCGACCAATAGGAGAGCGAGGAAGTATGACTAAGACTTGTTAATTGCAATAGCGAATTTGTACATGGTTGGATTAATTGATTAGGTTGGAGACACGCACAGGAGTGTTAATGCATTGAGTTCGGGAATATTGGATTGAGTTACATCAATCATTTTGCGACAAGCTGGCGTCTTTGATCGAGGACAGCTTGAATAATTTTTCAATCATTATTTTTTTCAATTTTGATTAAATTGGCTCTGTTTCATTCTCTCGTTCTCTAGTTCTCTCGTTCTTTATTCGCTTTTTCTCTCTTTTTTTCGATACTTTTTACATTTTATTTAACGTCATTTTTACCTGGATTTTTGTTTGTTTGTTTGTTGTTTTTCTTTTTTAATTCTGTTCCATTTTCTTTTGTTGAATTTCGCTTCCTTTGGTAGTTTTGAAGTTATTTTTCTTATTCTCAACATATAACTACAAGCAACTTTCCTCTTTTTTGCATTTGCTTGAATATTTCAACCTACACGTTTGATTATTCTTGCTTCATCAGTAATTTACGCTCAGATAATGCTATTCAAAAAATCTAATATTTCAGTCAAGTTCTTCTTGTCTTTCTCTTTCTAATCTCCTTCTCCTTCTCCTTTTCCTCCTCCTTGTTTTGTCCTTCTCCTTGTCTTTGTCCTTCTCCTTGTCTTTCTCCCCCTCCTTGTCCCTGTCCTTCTCCTTCTCTTTCTCCTTCTCATTCTCCTTGTCCTTCCTTGTCCTTGTCCTTGTCCTTCTCTCTTTCTTCCTTCTGTCTTTTAATTTGTATTTCTTCTTTTTTTCTCATACATATTATCATTCCTTTGGTAGTTTTATTTAAGTTATTTTCTCTATTATTGTTTTGTTACATTCTCATTCAGTAAATTTTCTCTTCCTCCAATGGCTAAAATAATCCATCATCTTCGCTTAAGTACATATGACCTCAGGCAACGTTTTTGAGCGTGAAATGTTCCGACACTTTTCTCTGTTATGACTTTACTGTCATTCCACAATAATTACATTTCTTCCCATAACCGCATTTGCCATTATAATCCACACCAGAACAAGAATATGTAACTTATATTCAAAATTATCTTAATTTAATACACCCTATATACGTGACATCAAGAAGCTATTCAGTTGCAAATTTACGCGCGAAAAACATTGTTGTAAAAATTCATCTCTTTTTTTTATATGAATAACGAATAATTTTTACTAGTTTTACCTCACATTTTCGCAATGAGGTAATGCCTTATTTACTATTACAATGCTCCCAAATCGTACAATACTCCCCTTTGGAGTTTCCTGCGCCATTTTGAAAGGTAGCCGTACCTTTGCATCGAAGCGAGACGAACGGTAAGCTTGCAACGATGTACACTTTTTTAATCCCTTCGACAATTATTCACGTCTCTACCATTGCAAGCTACCGTTAGTCTCGCTTCGATGGAAAGGCACGCCTACCTTTCAAGATGGCGCATCTTTGTCAGACATAATGACAGTTTTTGGTTCTTGAGTCCATAGTGATTGAATATTGACTCTTGAAGTTAATGATGTTTTCTTTGCTTTATCAGGGGATCACATTGTTGAGATAAACGGAGTCTGTATGGAAGGAATGAACAGGAAACAGGTAGGACAAAACGTTCATTTTTCCATCCATCTACCATTTTGTCATTCACTCAGTCAGTCAGTCGGGCAGTTGTCAGTCAGTCAGTCAGTCAGTCAGTCAGTAGTCAGTCAGTAGTCAGTCAGTCAGTCAGTCAGTCAGTCAGTCAGTCAGTCAGTCAGTCAGTCAGTCAGTCAGTCAGTCAGTCAGTCAGTCAGTCAGTCAGTCAGTCAGTCAGTCAGTCAGTCAGTCAGTCAGTCAGTCAGTCAGTCAGTCAGTCAGTCAGTCAGTCAGTCAGTCAGTCAGTCAGTCAGTCAGTCATTCATTCATTCATTCATTCATTCATTCATTCATTCATTCATTCATTCACATTCTTTGTTCCCTATTTACAGGCTGTAGAGCTACTCCGTCGTTCCGAGGCCACCGCAACACTTGTCATCGAGCGCTTCCGACAGCCACAGGCAGACCTGCAACCTGTCGAAGACCTGGACCAATTAATGAGGACTTCGGTAAGGCTACTTTATCAAACTGAAATTACTTAAAAATCTGAAAAAAGGGAAAATATACGTCTAGACAGGCCCTTTCATTTTATAAATGTCTTCGCTAAAACATTAGGAAAACATGAGTAGGCGGTGTTGCTAATGCGCTACCTGTCAACAAAAATGTCGTGGGTTTAGCTCTCACACCCACCATCACGTGAGAGTGGGGTTGTTCCCTCTGTAAAAAATCAACATTTTTTAATTTCAATCGACCACGCGAAGGCCAGGGCTGTTCCGTGTTATCCTCACACAAGAAATATTGTACGGTCTATGAAAATATATAATTCTTTTTTCTAGCCAAACTGCATTTATATCGAACTGCAAAAGTTTAATAACAGCTTTGGATTTAGCGTCGTGGTAAGTTTGTTATGAACGACTTCACTTTGACTAGTCACTTTAGTTATACTCTACTCTACTGTATTTTATGTCCTTAACCCCCACTACTCACTCCTTCTTCCTCCACCTCCAATCTCTCCTTTACTTTTTCCTTCCTTCCTTCCTTCCTTCCTTCCTTCCTTCCTTCCTTCCTTCCTTCCTTCCTTTCTACTCCTTCCCTTTCTCCTTCCTTTTTTCCTTCCTTCCTTTTTTTCTCTTTTTTCTTTCTTCGTTCGTTCCTCCCTTTCTTTTTTCCTTCCTTTCTTCCTTTCTATTTTTTTCTTTCTTCCTTCCTTCCTCGCTTCCTTCCTTCTTTCTTTGCTTCCTTCTTACTTTCCTTCCTTACTTCTTCCTTTTTCCTTTCTTCCTCCTCCTCTCCCTTCTTCTTCCATCCCTTCCTACTTTGCTACTTTTCTTCCTGTCTTCTTACCTTCTTTCAATCTTTACCTCCTTTCCTTCAATACTTACTTAGCTTCTAATACTTCATCTTATATTCTTGATTCTTAAAAATTGTTTCCCTCTTTGTGTGCTTACTTCATATTGTCGTCTACAGGGTGGACCAGATTGTGGAGGGATTTTCGTCAAGTCAATTAATCCTAATGGAGCAGCGGCGATGGACGGTAGGATTGGTGTGGGAGATCGAATCGTGGCAGTCAATAACGTCAATCTAACAAGAGCGACACGACAAGAGGTAACTAACTATATTCGTATTTACATCTTAAAGTTTCGATCGTCCAAAAGTGCTCACTGGAGCCTTTATAGGTGTCTACCCGCCAAACAATTACTGTCATGTATATTGACTTAGATCAGCCCAGAGGTTGTTTCAGGGTTTAATCTGTGAGTAAGCCATGCCCTGACTTAGTTCAGCCCAGAGGTTGTTTCAGGGTTTGATCTGTGAGTTAGCCATGCCCTGACTTAGATCAGCCCAGAGGTTGTTTCAGGGTTTAATCTGTGAGTTAGCCATGCTCTGACTTAGATCAGCCCAGAGGTTGTTTCAGGGTTTGATCTGTGAGTTACCCATGCCCTGACTTAGATCTTTCCTTCATGGTTCATGGTTCAATTATAATTGATATTTGGATTCATTGCTTAATTGCCAGGCTGTTGATCAACTTCGTAATTCTCCTGTCATCGCTCAACTGGTTGTCGAGAAATGCGCCCCTGAAGACCACATCAACACGCAGCTGCCAAGCTCCATGGACAGCGGTTATACCCATACAGGATCTGTTCATTACAGCGGTAGGTACCAAAATACATGCGCGTGGCGTCGCTAAGCGAGTAAATTGATGACAATGATTATAACATGCGAATACGGAATGTATTGACTACTGCGGTAGGTAACACCACGCATGCGCTGTGGGATATGTTTTTAAATTACTGAGGGGTGATGGTAGTTAATAGCGAGTGCATGCGCACATTAGGCATGCGCATTTCGATGGTCTTTATTTCTAACGGAACTCATATATTTTTACGAGAAGCATTCTTTTGGGAAGCCATTTCAATGTTACGGCATGTCGTACCGTGTACGTGCTGTAAGTCAGTACCGTATGTTTCCCATTCATAGGATAACCATTCTTATGGGAAGCCATTTCAAGCCGTGTACTTACCGTATCTTCTTCACTCATGTGAAAACTGCTCTGTTTCTACTTGATAGATGTTGTTGATGACTCATTTTTATTTGTAAGACAAATAGATATAATAACAGTATGTGATGTGTTATTCTTAGATTATGGCATGGAAGAACAGCCATTTGAAGTCCATTTAATCAAAGGACCACAAGGACTTGGAATGAGCTTAACCGGAGGAGAGATGGGAGGTAAGATTGTGTGACATACGTGACAATGACAATGTCACAAAATATGACAATAGTCCTCTTCAAAGTTCCCGGCGCCATCTTGAAAGGTGGCTGTGCCTTTGCATTGAAGCGAGACGAACGGTGACCTTGCAATGATAGAGACCTTTTTTAACACCTTGGACCATTATTCACATTCTTTATTGCAAGGGCTCTTGTTATTGGTAGCACCATTTTTAAATCAATTCTCGCGACAAATATTCTAACCAGTCAGAGCTCTTGAAATTCTAGGGTTTCCTAGAGTCTCTGCCATTACGTCGAGCATGCGCAGTAAGAATGACAAGGCTCTGGAGTCTAGAATGGCCCCAGAAAGATCGTAAATCTTCAGAGAATTCGAATTAGAAGTTTTTCTCTGAATAAATTAATAATTTTGATATTTTGTTCCCAGGCCCAATATATATTAAACGGTTAGTACCTGGAGGCTCGGCTGCTTTGTCAGGACAACTTCAAGTGAATGATATTCTTTTGCAAGTCAACGGGAAAAGTATGGAGAGACTCTCTTACAGGGTGAGTGACCTAGCCTATCCATGGGCTTCCTTTGTTTTAGAAATCGTTGGGTTCTCGAGCTGATACCAGGTGTTATTTTTTTTACATGAGGTGGATTTGCGCGCCCACAGAGAGACCAGTATTGCTACAATAATAATAATGATAATAATAATAATAATAATAATAATAATAATAATAATAAATCAATACTGAAAAGCGCATGCGTCAAAGCATCTATTGAAAACAGTTTATGGTGCCATAAGATTGGGCGAGCTATTCTTAAAATATTCATTGTCTTAAAACGGATGTTTTTATAGAAAAACATTTTAGCCCGTGAAGTCAACGTTAATTGAAATACCGCTGTGTTCCTTGATTACAGACTCATTTACTCAGGGCTCGCCTCATTTCAAAAACGTAAGGGCATTCATCAATGCCACTATAAAAGTTTAAAATTGCACAACTTCAACGATACAAATGCTTTGAAATTCCACGGACCTTCACTGGAACACATGAATATTCTACACAAAATTGAGGCTAACCCTGAGCAACAAAGGAATTGAAGATGAATGTTACATCGCTGTTTGACCATCAAATTTAACGTCATTTAAAACTAATGACTTTCCATTCTCATTTACAGGAAGCCCTCTCGATACTGCGCAACTGCCCTCCAGAAGTGCGACTGCTGGTCAAACGTTCCAAGGGCGCATCTTATCCTCCATACCCAGGATTCCGTGGTAGCGTTAGTAGTTATGCAAGCTATGGAAGCTATGGTAGTATGTCAAGTTTATCGTAGCTAATCAAATCTCGCGGGATTCTTATATACTTAAGTAAAAATTCGCTCCCAGGCCCTTACGTTATTTGTTTGGAAACGAGGGTCTTATGAGTCGCAAGGCTGCAAAGTTATATATCATTGGCTGCGTGTACATCAAATGGAAGGGTCCAAAGTACACCTAGCGACAACATTGATTTTTAGCAACGTTTCATTCAAAAGAACTATGAATAGTACGTCTGTTTTAGCTTTGTTGCTGGCGGGTTTTTCGAATCGACCATTTTCGCAACCTCGTCCCCAGGGCCTTCTCACGCGAAGACGCGAAGAAGAGAAGACCCTGGCGTTGGCTGGTCAAATAAAGATTTTGATTGGCTAACTTTTCTTCCGGTTATTTCAGAGGTATTTGCGTGACACCCAGGATTTCTGGGTGTCACGTGACCAGCCAACGCCAGGGTCTTCTCTTCTTCGCGTCTTCGCGTGAGAAGGCCCTGGGGACGAGGTTGCCATTTTCGATATGATTACACTATTGCTTACTATCAATACACGTCACTTCCGGTAGTATCTGCGTTTTGACTGGCTTGTAGAATGTTGAAGGTTGTGTCTGTGTATCTTGTTTTCTGGTTTCATGTTGTACAAATAGTCAGATAGAATACTTTGAGGAGTTATTTTGACATGAATTGATTTAAGAATCACTAGTTGCCCCCCCAGTCAAATCTAGAAAAGTCACGTGATTGATAGTAAGCAATTGATGCTGCTCGAAAATGCCTCGAGATCATGTCTGCTCCTGCGATATTTTTGAAAGCGCTCGTGAATCTCAAAAATAATCTATAGATATTGCCCTATTTCACTATGACGTCACAGCTTGTTCCTGAGGGGGACAGACAGACAGAATGGTGAAGAACAATACAAATTTGGACTAATTTCACTCTGCAGCTGAATTGGTACCTCTAGATCTAGTATGTCTGGTTTTCAAACATTTTATAAACCGCTGTTTATCCTGCAATAATCGCAGTATTTAGTGGCTGTTATTGCTTTTTTTAAGTTCTAACAAATGTAATTTTTCGCAGTTTTCTTTATATTGTTACTGTTTTGTCCCCTCTCACGATCATGGTTGAGACCATATGACGTCTAGTGCTGTAGGGCAATACTCCATTTTGGAGTTTTCTTTTACGCTGTGTTAGCCTCAAAACCGTGTAAAATATTCTTTTATTCAGTAACATCCCGTGGAAATTCAAGAGATCTGTGTGTAAAGAAGACAATAAAAATACTTTGAAATTTCACGAGTTTTATCTAAATTTCTGCATAATTTACGCTCAATTGAGGCTAACACAGCGTAAAAGAGAATTCGAAACGGGAGTATTGATCATTTGCAAGAATTCCCATGAAAGTCAAATGACTAAGGGGGTATGACGTAACGTGCAAATTAAGAATACTCCAGTTTCACATTCGGTGGAAACCGCTGTTTTTGAAGAACACAGACTCATTTGCACAGGCTTAGCCTCGTTTATAAGTCATCTATTCAAATACACCATTAAAAGTCCGTGGGATTGTTATTATTCAACTTGGACATTCTTTACATTACAGTTGGCTGTTGCTAATGATTTGCAAAAGTCAACCGTAATGTAAAGAATGTGTAAGTTGAACAATACCAATGTTTTGAAATCCCACGGACTTTTAATAACGTCGTTGAATAGCTGACTTATAAACGAGGCTAAGCCTGTGCAATTGAGTCTGTGGTCTTAAAAAACAGCGGTTTCCATCGAATGTGAAACTGGTGTATTCTGGGTTCTAGAGCGCGCAATCCTGGTGAAATTTCAATAGCTGTTTTCATGATGATAAAAAAATACTGAAAAATTATTTTGAAGAAAAGTGTGAAACCTATGATCAGTCTTATAACTCGTCGATTTTGGTTGAACTTTCATTTCATCCAGGTTTCAAATCTTGGATGTAAATGTGTGAAAACACGTTTCTTTGTCACCAGGGCCACGCGGGTTTTTTTGGTTGGGGAGCTTGGTGACTAACTGAATGTGTACTTTACGTATAGACCCCTTGCACGTGACGTCACGCCACCTCAATTTGGAGGACAACATGAAAGAATTAATTCTCCTGAGAATTTGAAGCTATTGTTTTGTCCTCCAAATTGAACTGCATTCCGAAGTGCTTGAAGGCGTCTATACTGTCCGGAAAAAAGGCAAGAAAAATGGTTTCTTTTATATAGTATCAAGCAAGACAGAGAGCACATTTCTGATAAGGGAGACGGTCTACTGAGACCATGAAATGGCTTTCGCTCTGAACCAATCAAATTACGAGAAAAATGACATCCAATCAAATAGCTTTCTTTTGTAGTGATGGATTTAAGAATCTCAATTATAAGGAATGTGCTCAGTTTCGTATTCCAAAAAATCTCTAGTTTCAGATTCTCTGTTGCTCAGGGTTAGCCTCGACTTTTTGTTGAATATTCACGTGTTCCAGTGACAGTGCTTGGAATTTCAAAGTGTTCGTATTGTTGACGTAACACATTCTTTACTTTACTGTTGGTATTTGTGATTATTTGATACTGATATGAAGCTAACCCTAGGTTAATCAGTCTGTAGTAAAGGAAGACAGTTGTATGAACTTAATCGAACAAGACTGTTAATATCTTGGAAACAAAGATCGAAGGCCTAGAAACCAAAACCTTATCAAAAATCAAGGTTGGGTTACCTGTGGACTTTGTAGTGTAATGTTAGAGGTCTATGATATGATATCTTGTTTTAAAGACATTTCGTTTTAAAGAAAAAATAAATATAAACATTTGAGAAAGACTTAATGTATCAAGTAGTTATTGTAAATAACACCCCATTTTTGATCAATTTGCATATTTTTCACACCTTTTCAAAAAATATCCATTATTTCTGATGAGTGAAAAATACGTCATTTTTGGCCATTTTGAACCAAAAAGCATGGGCTATAGCCCATGGTTTTGATCGATTTTGGACCATTTTCACACCTTTTCAAAAAATATCCATTATTTCTGATGAGTGAAAAATACGTCATTTTTGGCCATTTTGAACCAAAAAGCATGGGCTATAGCCCATGGTTTTGATCGATTTTGGACCATTTTCACACCTTTTCAAAAAATATCCATTATTTCTGATGAGTGATAAATACGTCATTTTTGGCCATTTTGAACCAAAAAGCATGGGCTATAGCCCATGGTTTTGATCGATTTTGGACCATTTTCACACCTTTTCAAAAAATATCCATTATTTCTGATGAGTGAAAAATACGTCATTTTTGGCCATTTTGAACCAAAAAGCATGGGCTATAGCCCATGGTTTTGATCGATTTTGGACCATTTTCACACCTTTTCAAAAAATATCCATTATTTCTGATGAGTGATAAATACGTCATTTTTGGCCATTTTGAACCAAAAAGCATGGGCTATAGCCCATGGTTTTGATCGATTTTGGACCATTTTCACACCTTTTCAAAAAATATCCATTATTTCTGATGAGTGAAAAATACGTCATTTTTGGCCATTTTGAACCAAAAAGCATGGGCTATAGCCCATGGTTTTGATCGATTTTGGACCATTTTCACACCTTTTCAAAAAATATCCATTATTTCTGATGAGTGAAAAATACGTCATTTTTGGCCATTTTGAACCAAAAAGCATGGGCTATAGCCCATGGTTTTGATCGATTTTGGACCATTTTCACACCTTTTCAAAAAATATCCATTATTTCTGATGAGTGAAAAATACGTCATTTTTGGCCATTTTGAACCAAAAAGCATGGGCTATAGCCCATGGTTTTGATCGATTTTGGACCATTTTCACACCTTTTCAAAAAATATCCATTATTTCTGATGAGTGAAAAATACGTCATTTTTGGCCATTTTGAACCAAAAAGCATGGGCTATAGCCCATGGTTTTGATCGATTTTGGACCATTTTCACACCTTTTCAAAAAATATCCATTATTTCTGATGAGTGAAAAATACGTCATTTTTGGCCATTTTGAACCAAAAAGCATGGGCTATAGCCCATGGTTTTGATCGATTTTGGACCATTTTCACACCTTTTCAAAAAATATCCATTATTTCTGATGAGTGATAAATACGTCATTTTTGGCCATTTTGAACCAAAAAGCATGGGCTATAGCCCATGGTTTTGATCGATTTTGGACCATTTTCACACCTTTTCAAAAAATATCCATTATTTCTGATGAGTGAAAAATACGTCATTTTTGGCCATTTTGAACCAAAAAGCATGGGCTATAGCCCATGGTTTTGATCGATTTTGGACCATTTTCACACCTTTTCAAAAAATATCCATTATTTCTGATGAGTGAAAAATACGTCATTTTTGGCCATTTTGAACCAAAAAGCATGGGCTATAGCCCATGGTTTTGATCGATTTTGGACCATTTTCACACCTTTTCAAAAAATATCCATTATTTCTGATGAGTGAAAAATACGTCATTTTTGGCCATTTTGAACCAAAAAGCATGGGCTATAGCCCATGGTTTTGATCGATTTTGGACCATTTTCACACCTTTTCAAAAAATATCCATTATTTCTGATGAGTGAAAAATACGTCATTTTTGGCCATTTTGAACCAAAAAGCATGGGCTATAGCCCATGGTTTTGATCGATTTTGGACCATTTTCACACCTTTTCAAAAAATATCCATTATTTCTGATGAGTGAAAAATACGTCATTTTTGGCCATTTTGAACCAAAAAGCATGGGCTATAGCCCATGGTTTTGATCGATTTTGGACCATTTTCACACCTTTTCAAAAAATATCCATTATTTCTGATGAGTGAAAAATACGTCATTTTTGGCCATTTTGAACCAAAAAGCATGGGCTATAGCCCATGGTTTTGATCGATTTTGGACCATTTTCACACCTTTTCAAAAAATATCCATTATTTCTGATGAGTGAAAAATACGTCATTTTTGGCCATTTTGAACCAAAAAGCATGGGCTATAGCCCATGGTTTTGATCGATTTTGGACCATTTTCACACCTTTTCAAAAAATATCCATTATTTCTGATGAGTGAAAAATACGTCATTTTTGGCCATTTTGAACCAAAAAGCATGGGCTATAGCCCATGGTTTTGATCGATTTTGGACCATTTTCACACCTTTTCAAAAAATATCCATTATTTCTGATGAGTGAAAAATACGTCATTTTTGGCCATTTTGAACCAAAAAGCATGGGCTATAGCCCATGGTTTTGATCGATTTTGGACCATTTTCACACCTTTTCAAAAAATATCCATTATTTCTGATGAGTGAAAAATACGTCATTTTTGGCCATTTTGAACCAAAAAGCATGGGCTATAGCCCATGGTTTTGATCGATTTTGGACCATTTTCACACCTTTTCAAAAAATATCCATTATTTCTGATGAGTGAAAAATACGTCATTTCGTACCTTTTCAAAAAATATGTATATTTTCTGAAGAATGCAAAAAAGGTCGTTTTTGGCGGTTTGAACGAAGAAGAATGAGCTAAAGGGTTCTTAATACCCTAAAAATAACATAATAAATAGTTTGGTAAAAATGCTAGTTGTGGGTATCCTTTAGAAACATTTTAGTGCAATTAGGGGAGAATGGTATCTAGCTTGTGTGACTTGCTTATCAAGTTTTTCGTAGTAGAATCGAGCGTAGTTTTACGAAAAAAGTTATCTTAAATAGTGGAAATCGACAATTGAGGGAAGCTAGTGATCTTCTATATAGATTTCAAGGGTTTTCAATGAACGAGTCCCGTAAATGACGTCAACAACAACTAGTCCCAGGCACCCAAGGTCGTTTTGCGTTTTACTTCGTTTTACCAACTTTGACCGTCAAAAAATAATGAAATCGTAACAGAATAAAAAAAAAATTTATTATGATGTGATTTTTAGGGTCAGAACTTTCATATTAATCACAAACTGGCGAACCCTTATATGCACTTTAAAGGGGTACTTGGATGAAAACGCCCCATTTTTTGAAAGTCCGAATAGTTCAAGTATTTAAGAATAACATGACTCAATCATGATTATGAAAACCAGATTGGCAAAAATTTTAGCCTGGGAGCCACTCGCAGTTGAGAAATTTTGGTTTAAAAACTAAAAGAGCAATAGGGTTGAGTAAATGACGTCATTTACTCACAATTTAGATGCTGAAAAAAATGAACAATTTTTACCCACCACTTTTAACTGTGAAGAAAATATGTTGCTTGGATACTAGAGTGCAAACAATATATCCGTGAAACATTAGTTATACTAAATAGTGCAATTTTGTGAAAATTCTATTGTTTTCTATTATTTAATTAACACTATTTTGTACTATTTAGTCATTTGTATTTCACGGATATATTGTTTGCACTCTATTAGAGCCATAAAGATAGGTTTAACCAAGTTTTAAGTCATTTCCAATTTTCATCGATTTTCGTCCAAGTGCCCCTTTAATATATGAAGTTTTGTCTCAGTTTAAGTGTATTTGTTTTGAGTAGTAAGGCCAGCATAAGACCATTTTCTCTTTCACATAAAAATTCCCAGTGTTTCTTGGCAGTAGACAGGATTGCTTGTCTCGTAACTCCACCAAACCCAGCTGGGAATCGCACCCAGTCCTCTTGACAGCGAGTCAAGTGTGCTCTTGTACACTACTAAGTTAGGATGGGTTTTTGGAGACGTAAGTCACGTGTACTCCTGCGCAAGTAACTATGAAGCTCTTCCTGGAATTGTCCTGGATATATGTTTGCACTTAACTAGGTAGGGATCCACACATAGTTGCTCTTCGTATTTCATGGGTTGATAAAACCATTAAAATAAAATGTAAACTACCAAATACAAGAACTTCTTGTAATGCAGTTTAATACAAATACAGTTATTTCAAAAACGGTTGGTGAAGGTATTGTTGCATGTTGCATACCAAGCCCGAAATGCAGTATGGGTGACGTGAATAAAATCAGCGAAAGGTCACAATGTAATTTTCCCAAACTTTATCTCCACGTTTTTCCAGAATACTTTTTTCTGTGCCGACATTATCGACATAAGAATAAAATACAATTCAAGCTTGGTAAGTAACATGCAGCAAGCAACATAACGTCTTTGTTTACCGAGGGTGTTACACAAAGTAGTGTAAAAACACTAATAAACTTGTGGCCCTCACTACAAGCAACAAGCAAAGAAAATTTCACCAACCTTTTTTTGAAATTACTGTATAAGCGAAAAGATACGTTTCAAAGTCGACATAACGAAACGCAATATGACTTCAAAACGTATCATTTTGCTTTTATTTATATCAAAAACCAAGTATTTTATAGTATTGAGGTAACACAAGACAAGATATTACGCCTGAAATATTTTATTGCTAGTTTTCTTTACATATGATATGAAGAGTTCTCTTTACTTAGGTCTAAAACTAAAGTCAAACGTTGAACTTCACGAGTCGAGCCTTGTGACATCATAGACCGCCTCATTATCCGTTGTTTCAACTACATTCGGCTCATGTGAAGTTACACGTTGGACCTTAGTCGAAGTTACATCAGTGATACTCCGTCTATACAATAAAGCAATTGCTGGGTATTCCACACTTGACTTCAACGGTGACGAACTGTTGCCATCGTTATTGGTACTGCAACCTGCACATGAAATACAAAAAGAACAACAAATGTTTTGGTTTTATTCAGCGCAGTTTATTGAGTTTAAAGTTGTATTTTTAGTTTAGATTTTAATTTATTTTTTAAGTTTAGTTTTAGTCAGTTGTTTAGGTTTAAGTTTAGAATTCATTTTAAAGTGTAGCTTTGAGCTTTAAGGTTATTTTCAAAAATGGCGCAAAGTTCAAAGGATGGTACGTGGAAACCGCGAAGAATCCACTGCTGAAAAGAGCCTGAAAGAAAGAAAGACATGTTAGATTCAGTAAAGATGGTGAAAATCGTGAACATAAAAATCAATAAAGAAAAAATTCGAATTTATTTTACCTAGTTGGAGTCAGACGTTTCAGCTGAATCTTTTCAAGAAGTAGGCGGGTTTGATTTGATGCTTAGTGACCTGTAGACAAATTAAATGTAAGAAAGAAAGCAAGGTTAGTGGATTGCTGATCATAAACTCAACGATTAAATCTGTAGATACTATACTCTTGACATTGGAAGATCGAAGAAAAGCATGGAATCTTGAAGGCAGCAACGTTAACTGTGGCTGTTTGGTAGGTGTAAAAACTCGGTTTGCAAGGGCGAGAAACCTCTAAAATCTAAAAGAAAAAAAGAAAAAAGAAAAAGAAAAAAAAAGATACTTAGTACGAAATATTTTTCAGAAACACACTTAAAAGTTCTCGTAAGAAATGAGCAAAGAGAACATTTAGTGACGTTGTTTTGTACTCCAAACTGAGTGAACTCCTGCAAAGAGTTGGGTACAAAAGACTCTAGCCTGAAGCGAAAAATAAAGAAGTTCATTAGTAAATACCTGAAGCAGAATGCAAGTCAAATGTTAGTAAACTTATAATAAGAAACACTAGAAAACAGGGTCCGAAAACGCAAACAAAAGCAAACACAAAAATGTCGGATGATTTTATTGAAGTTAATATATTCTTACAACACAATTTTCAATCACTTAACTATACAAGTGTCTAGATCTAACCAACCAAAAATTCATAGAATTCTATTTACAACGGTGGTTTACAATTGACTAAAAGAAAATATTTTTTTTCTGCAAAACTTCTGCAAGGTAAAATGATTCAAGCCATAATTTGGCGCCAAAAATTTACAATCTGATGCGCATGCGTAACTAAAGAAACGTGGTTTTGTAATCTGGAGCGAGAAAAGGAAAAGGTTAGTATAACAAGCCCTGGAAAGAAAACGTTAGTAAACTTAAAATGTAAAATATAGTATATATCCCTGAAACAAAATATTAGTTTTGTCGAAAGTACGAAATATGTAGTAGAGAGAAAACCAATAATGTGCGAGCGAGTGATCGAAAAACAGCCGCGATTGAATCGAGAAAGGGGGGTAGATATTCCACGAGATCTCAACAGAAGTAAGCGAGCTGTGTCACCAGCTCTTTACAAATAGGTCAGAAAACTGCCCATCGTACAGTACTTACAACCACCGGCTCGGGAATATCCAAGGACCCATAAACCCACCACCATACAACACACGATGAAGCTTTATTGATAATGCTTACAGTTATAACTATTAATTAATTATAACTATTAAATATTTAAATTGAATAAACAATTAGTACATAACAGCCCAAATTGAATCGAAAAAGGAGTGGATATTCCACGAGATCTCAACAGAAGTAAGCGAACTGTATCACCAGCTCTTTACAAATAGGTCAGAAAACTGCCTATCGTACAGTACTTACAACCACCGGCTCGGGAATATCCAAGGACCCATAAACCCACCACCATACGACACACGATGAAACTTTATTGATAATGCTTAAAATTATAACTATTAAATAAACAATCAGTACATAACAGCCCAAATTGAATCGAAAAAGGAGCGGATATTCCACGAGATCTCAACAGAAGTAAGCGAGCTGTGCAACCAGCTCCTTGAACTGAGGTAGGTTAGAAAACCTACCAAACAGTACTTACAACCACCGGCTCGGGAATATCCAAGGACCCAAAAACCCACCACCATACAACACACGATGAAACTTTATTGATAATGCTTAAAATTATAATTACTAAATAAACTATGTTTTATTACGTATATACTTATTTTTACATTAATGAAACATTTACCTATACAATCAGTGTTCAGTTATTATCTACCAATTAATATTTACAAAAATGTTCCCTGGAAAAGGAGCCAATAAGATATATAGGAAAACCTTAGCTATTCGTATAAATATGTAAAGTAAAGAAAATATCGAAAACTAAGTCCCTTAAATAATGTATCACCCTAATATAGTCGAACCTACAGAAATCGAAATCGTCGAAAATCGGGCCAAAAAATGAGAAACCTATGCAAAGTGTATCCTATGCAAAAAATATAAATTCTATGTTTCGCGATTGTTATTTAAGAATAACAATAGTTTGAGCCCCGTGTTTTGAGAACAAAACATCGGGAGAGAATTGAACACATTTGCTGTGAACAATTATCAATATTTGTATCAACATTTTATATTGATTCAAACATTGCAAGACAACAATAATAGATAATGATAATAATTAATATTCTAGAAAAATTCTAGGCTAAGAAGCTACCACTGATAAAAGCTATCGTCGATTGTACACAACCAAGTTTGGTTGTTCTTGGTAGAACTGCAAGGTAAGTTGAATGCCACGACGTACCACAGAAAAAAATAAAACCGAAATGCCGGACTTAAAAAAATACTGTCGTGACATTCGGTGGACGAAATTAGTACTAAGAGAAGCTCTGGAGGACTGTTATTCAATGACACGTGTATAGCCAAGGTTTGTTGTTCAAAAAATGTTGCAATTTCAATAAAATGTCAATCTTGAATTTAGATACCGCGAGGTTGGTCCATTTTATTTTCCGTAATCCAAGACCAGGATCCAGGCTCCCTTTTGCCTGCTCCGCCGCCCCTTTTCCGTTCGTGACTACAGAGCCGACAAAAGGGAACCCAAAAACAAGACCTTGGTCAAACCTTGGCTGTGTCAAAGTTATTGATGTTGCAGGTAACCAAGCAACCAGTCACTTTCCCCCTCGCTACCGTGGAGAGAAAAAGTTGCTGTTACTCGTGTCACAATACTGGCCGGCGCTAAACTAAGAACCGAAAGACCGCCGACCTAGCTAACCGCAGTTTAAGTTTGTGTGTGTTGGGGAATGTAGGCAAACCGACCAGCACTGCACGAAAAACAATAACAAATCCTCCAGCTATCGGAATCAAAACACAGACACATTTGAGAGAAAGAGTAGATTCGTTGATCCAGGTCGTCTTGATTGAGCGATGTCCAACGTTGCCTAATTGAAAAACTAACCTAAGATTGGCCAATTGACCCTGGCAATGCCAGTCAAAAACCACTAAACCCCACCTAGATTCAGAAGTGGTAGCTTCACCTATATTCCTTAGGGCTTTGAATGCTCAAAGCCCTGCTAATTCCTAACCTAGTTCTAGTTTTATTTTACTTTAACTTGCAATAATTAAACATGATAAATACAATAATTATGAACACAATGTTTGAAAAATAACTGAATGTCAAATAATATCTAGAATTGTTTTGAGAGTTCCATATTTGATTTAGGAACGGCCAACCAATCAACCCCTTATGAGTACCATTATCACGGACACAACATTTAGCGATTATAGGATACAGTCTCATGTGTGAACATGGACTTTTTGTAGATCAAGTGATTTTCTCCGTTATGGATCTTGCTCGAGGCCATGTACTGACTTTTTTCGCCATGGATCTGTCTGAGGCCATGTACTGACTATCTTTGGTATGGATCTGTCTGAGGCCATGTACTGACTATCTTTGGTATGGATCTGTCTGAGGCCATGTACTGACTTTTTTCGGCATGGATTGGCTTGGGGCCATGTACTTTCTTTGGCATGGTTCTGCTTGAGGGCATGTACTGACCTGGAATGGAATAAAATGTCCATGTGTTAATATGTGGCTACAAAACTACTGGAGAACTTTTCTCTTCTAATTAATGATAAGAATTTATGAAAAAGACTTTTTCAGCGACAACTCTAGCTATGTACAAAGTAACACAGTCAAGTCTTCGAAACTGCAGTTCGTCGGATATTTTTCAGTTAAAAATACTTGTCTTGACTTTGACTTAGAAATTAAAATTCTCCAGCACGTAAAATGTATTTAAAGCAATTTCTTTTCGATAACTTACGAGAAAAAAGGTCAAAAAAGCTTTAGATATAACCAACTACGAGCGACAGCGTAGAACGGGGAAGAAGAACGTGGCTGTTCATTGCAATTCAATTCAACTCCAAATTCCGTCAAATTTTTGAATGAATTAGAGTAAAATTATAACATTTTCCTTCTAAAAATTTTACTGTTGGAGCTTACTATTTACGAGAAAGTTCATTAATGTTTTGAAATGCAAGGATTTTCTTTCAAGCTTACCTTTATTCGCCACACTTTTCCATCTGAGCTCCTTCTGTGACTGAATCTGAACGCAGGCAAAGGTTCCATACAACTCTTGATTGCGTGGTATTTTCGCCCAATCAAATGGTGACATGTAGAATACTGTAATATGATTGGTTTACAGTGTTTCAAAAAGAAGTGAGAAGTCATGCTGGCTTGCGAATCTCGTGCATACCTTATTTGGTAAATAATTTGGCCAAACCAGTCTTATTGCAAAGAGGTGTTAAAATGGGACGATTGAATGAGCGTCGTTAATATTTTTGACATTTTTGACATTCTCATAGCATTCACACTAATATTCTAAAGGTATTAGACGTTTTTACAATAGACCCCTCGCACGTGACGTCAGACAATTCAATTTGGAGGGCCAAACAAAAGAATTTAAATCTCCAGAAAACTGGAACCTATTGTTTTGCCCTCCAAATTGAGCTGCATTCGAAGGTGCTGCAAGGGGTCTACAATGGACAATTTCGACATTTTCGAGTTAAATCTCGTGCTGTTGGAACAAAAGATGTACGAATTCTTTTGTGATTTTTTTTGTTTAGAAATAATAGTAGTATCAGTAATAATTCAAAATGGGGGGGGGGGGGAGGGGGGCTTTAGTACCCTAGGAATCATCTGTTATGAACAGGAGCCCTGATTTTTTTAGAATAAGATACTAAATCCGTATTATAACTTAATACAAAATAACTACAAATTTAATCTTGATTAAAATATATTTTCTTTATTATTTTCTTGATTTTACCTAAATTTTTTGAAAGATATACAATATATGAAATGATCAATTGACATTGTTTAACATTTACAAAATTAGTGTATTTAAAATTCATATGCAACTATTACATTTCAAAAAATGTTGGTGAAGGTTTTGTTACATGTTGCTTCTTGCATGCTGCTTACCAAGCATGAATTGTATTGTGGATCATATGCAAATAATGTCAGCTCAAAAAATATATATATACCAGAAAAGCATGCAGACACAGTTTGGGAAAACCCCATATTGTAGGCATATTTTAAGGGAAATGTTTTTTTTTTTGTTTTTTTTTTAATTTAAAATGGTAAATACAATTGTAAAAATTTAATCCACAAATGTAAGATTAATTGTGTAAAAAAATATGCAAAATAAATGAAGTGAAGTGAAGTGAAGTTGTGACCTTTTTCTGATTGCATTCACATACCCATAGTACATGTCAGGCTTGCTGTGCAACATGCAACATGCAACAAAATATTCACCAAATGCATTCCTTTTTGAAAAAGCTGTATCCTACTTTATGGCAAATAATTAACCATTAACTATCTGATTGGGAGGAATAACCTTTGATTATTTCTATCTATATTTTACTGTACTAAACAGTGCAAATACTGAGTGCTAATTGATAAAACAATACATTTTGTCACAATGAGATGAACTCTACTAAACAATAGCCAAGCCAGTACATTTGAGCTCGAAATTCTAGCACAAAGCATGATGGGAAAGTGAGTCCTTATGCTTTTTTGGCTCCTCTAAAAAATCATCTGACAATTTTTCCTTCAACATTTTCTATGGAAATAAAATATTTCAACAGACAAAAACAACAGTAATTTTTTTCTGATATTTCCTTTGATTTTCCTGTTCCATTTTTACAGGACTCACTTTCCCAGAGTGCTTTGTGAGCTTTGATGCACATTGCCTATTATAAAACCTACTGGGTATTGATCCCAAAGATCACGTATCGAAGACACAGACCTCTTGTGACTATGAGAAAAATGATGCATTGTACGTAGTCTAGCTTGGGTACAAACACATTCACTGGCTTCTTATTCTCCACTCTGAGGGTCACTTTGCATAAATACAATACCTTGTTATCCTTCACTTCACATGAAAACATTGTTTTGTCCCCCAGGTTTGGAATTAGTACAAGGGGTGTATACGAATGCTGAACCAAAGATGTTTGCACCCAACCTAGACCAGAATACGCCATGTTCGCTATGTCAAAAAAGGTCCAAGTCCCGATGAAAAATGCGATAAGATTTTGCTCCAAGCGCCTTTCATTATTACGATTTTTTTAACCTGCATGGGTCAAGATGAATTTGAATGAGAGAGCTAAAGTTGAGAGATTAAATTTATTCCTATTTGAAAAAGTGTTCCTAATATATATTTCAAAATGAAATAATGATAGTATTGAAGATGGTGATGGCTTATAGTGATCGTTACTATTATTATTATTATCTATTATAAGTAACTCTAGTAGTGTTATGATGGCGATGATGGACAAGGTGATGAACCATCAAAATGATCATATCATTCATCATCACCATCATCATCAACACCATCATCTTCATCATCACCATCATGATCATGATCATCATCATGTATCATCATCATCATCATGTATTACCACCATCATGTTGATCATCATCATCATCACCATCATCATGTATCATCGTCTTCACCTTCACCATCATCACCACCACCACCACCACCATCACCATCACCACCACCATCACTATTGTAGCATTTTCACAAAGTTCTTAGGGAACATTCCTCTCTTATCTCTCAGTACCCCACAGCACCATACATCTCCTTCCATATACAGGACTCTGATATGATCACCCTTTTTAAACGTCAGCTCTTGTTCCCCCTGTGCATCATAGTCAAACAGAGCGACACATTTTCTTTCCTTTGCTCGTGAAGTACTGCTGGTCAATTTTGGGGCAGCTCGCACTTCTTCGATGGATGAATAGAGACCTGGACCATCGGGTTCTAAAGAAGAATATATATTTCATTGTTTGAAGGTTAAATATTATGGTAAGGACATCCAGAGGTGGGGATGAAAGGACAAGGAAGAAAACAGGATGGATGGATGAATGGAAGGAAGGAAGAAATGAGGGGCAGATGGAAGTAAGGAAGGATGGATGGTATAAAAGGAAGGAAGGATGGTATAAAAGGAAGGAAGGAAGGAAGGAAGGAAGGAAGGAAGGAAGGAAGGAAGGAAGGAAGGAAGGAAGGAAGGAAGGAAGGAAGGATGGGTTGATGGAAAGAAGAAAAGAAGGAAAGAAGGATGGGTAGTTGAAAGGAAGGAAGGAAGGATGGGTGGATGTAAGGAAGGAAGAAAGAAAGGAAGGATGGAAGGATGGATGCAAGGAAGGATAAATGGAAGGAACAAAATAAAGAAGAGAACAAGTGAAGGAAAGCGTGAAGGAAGGAAGGGAGGTATGAATTTTGGGGTGTACTTTTATACCTTTTTCATCTAATTTTCCATTAAAAATTGGCAATGATTTATAACATATATTTTTGATCCTCAGTTACGTAACTGAACAGTCTATAATAACAATAACCATAACCTTACCTGTTGGTGTAGGTATAGAAGGCAGAGCAGCAACAGGTCGGCGGCCTCTAGCAGCAGCAGGTGTTGTTGAGTGAGTTTGTATTGGTGCCCCCATGGATATTGGGCCTGTCGTTAAGGGCGTGGTCCTTTGGGATGATTGTGTCATGTAGTAGTTTTCATATTCAATGTGCTCTGAAAAAAGAATTAAAGCTCTATCAATCATTCATTTGTTTTCTCATTCATTTATTTTCATTCATTCATTCTCACTCATTCATTTATTCTCTCTCATTCATTCATTCTATCTCATTAATCCATTTATTCTCTCTTTCATTCATTAATTCTCTTTCATTCATTCATTCAACCATTCATTTACCCACTCATTTATTCATTCACTCATTCATCCATCCATTAATTAATTCATTCATTTATTGATTCATTCATTCATTTGTTGTCTCATCCACCCATTCATCCAATCTTTCATTCACTCATTCATCCAAACCCTCTTTCATTGAATCCAGTTCACCTCAACTCCACCTACCTGGTTTTTCAGATCCTGTATGCTTCCTGCTGATGAACAGTTTGATGTCGATGTCCACGTCACAGTTCTCAAGACTTTTTCTTATCTCCTCATAAATCTGACATTGATGGAAACATTTAGTTAATTGAGAACTACAACAACTGAAAATACATTCTCAATATTTTTCAAAGAAAAGATCACATTTTTTAAAAAATTTCATGTTCATTCATTCAATCATACTATCAACCATTTGTTGTCTCATCCGTCCATCCGTCCATCCGTCCATCCGTCCATCCGTCCATCCGTCCATCCGTCCATCCGTCCATCCGTCCATCCGTCCATCCGTCCATCCGTCCATCCGTCCATCCGTCCATCCGTCCGTCCGTCCGTCCGTCCGTCCATCCGTCCATCCGTCCATCCGTCCATCCGTCCATCCGTCCATCCACCCATCCACCCATCCATCCCTCCATCCCTCCATCCCTCCATCCCTCCATCCCTCCATCCCTCCATCCATCCATCCATCCATCCATCCATCAATACATCAAGAACGTTTATGTAACTATACAGAAATATCGACAAGGTTTTGCGCACCTCATCCACCTTAACACAAGTGAGGGACCCTTGATTAGTGTAGATCCACATTGCGTTCCTGAGGTAAGCTATTCTCTCTTCCTCAAGACTTTGAAAAACCTAAAAAAAACCATAGTTTTATATATAATATTGCTATCAGTACATGACAATATTAATAATAATTAGGTGGTACCCTTGATAGATTGGGAACGATGGTAAGCAAATGGAACAACCAAGTTAGTAGTACTAGTTCGACAGCTTTCCAGAGCCCATTCGAAAGGCAGTCGTATGCATATTGAAAAGAGATAGATTTTCCACTTGCTCTCTTATTGCAAACACACAATCCGAAATCCATGAGGGATACACAATCCAAACAATGTTGTTGCACCCAAACAAGAATCTACAAGAAATGCTGTGTGGCTCAGTAATTATAAATTTAAAATGTGCACTGTAAAACTTAGGTGTCCTGAAGCCTGCAAAAATTGACTTTAAAAGTTTATATCTGAGATAAGTCTAGATTTTTCAGGAGAGGTTTTTGATATCTAATATTTCATTGAGTGGAAAAATAAAATAAAAATATATATGTTTCCCAAGTCACCAGGCTACTAAGGATGACACCTCAGTTTTGCAAATTTGCTCGATTCTCATTGGCTAATTTTTTTTTTCTCAGATCAGCTGGACACTCCTGTTTCATGGATATAATGTTTGCACTCTAGCAACAAAACCACGACCTAGTGATGAATAGTACTCACATTACAACAAGAAGCCATCTCATGCTCCCAGACCTCTCTTGATTCCTCCAGAGAACGTACCGAATTTTGATATGCAGTATCTATGGTAACCAAGCAAAAACTAAGGTCAATCTTATCAAACTCTGAAATAACCTATGGGCTGATCTAAGTCAGGGCATGGCTAACTCACAGATAGAACCCTGAAACAACCTCTGGGCTGATCTAAGTCAGGGCATGGCTAACTCACAGATAGAACCCTGAAACAACCTCTGTGCTGATCTAAGTCAGGGCATGGCTAACTCACAGATAGAACCCTGAAACAACCTCTGGGCTGATCTAAGTCAGGGCATGGCTAACTCACAGATAGAACCCTGAAACAACCTCTGGGCTGATCTAAGTCAGGGCATGGCTAACTCACAGATAGAACCCTGAAACAACCTCTGGGCTGATCTAAGTCAGGGCACGGCTAACTCACAGCTTGAACCCTGAAACAACCTCTGGGCTGATCAAAGTCAGGGCATGGCTAACTCACAGATAGAACCCTGAAACAACCTCTGGGCTGATCTAAGTCAGGGCACGGCTAACTCACAGATAGAACCCTGAAACAACCTCTGGGCTGATCTAAGTCAGGGCATGGCTAACTCACAGATAGAACCCTGAAACAACCTCTGGGCTGATCTAAGTCAGGGCACGGCTAACTCACAGATAGAACCCTGAAACAACCTCTGGGCTGATCTAAGTCAGGGCATGGCTAACTCACAGATAGAACCCTGAAACAACCTCTGGGCTGATCTAAGTCAGGGCACGGCTAACTCACAGATAGAACCCTGAAACAACCTCTGGGCTGATCTAAGTCAGGGCATGGCTAACTCACAGATAGAACCCTGAAACAACCTCTGGGCTGATCTAAGTCAGGGCATGGCTAACTCACAGATAGAACCCTGAAACAACCTCTGGGCTGATCTAAGTCAGGGCACGGCTAAACTCACTGATCAAACCCTGAAACAACCTCTGGGCTGATCTAAGTCAGGGCATGGCTAAACTCACTGATCAAACCCTGAAACAACCTCTGGGCTGATCTAAGTCAGGGCACGGCTAAACTCACTGATCAAACCCTGAAACAACCTCTGGGCTGATCTAAGTCAGGGCATGGCTAACTCACAGATAGAACCCTGAAACAACCTCTGGGCTGATCTAAGTCAGGGCATGGCTAACTCACAGATAGAACCCTGAAACAACCTCTGGGCTGATCTAAGTCAGGGCATGGCTAACTCACAGATAGAACCCTGAAACAACCTCTGGGCTGATCTAAGTCAGGGCATGGCTTACTCACAGATAGAACCCCTAAACAACCTCTGCACTGATCTAAGTCAGGGCACAGCTAACTCACAGACCACATTAGTTTTACAGAGGGAGGAAAACTGGAGAACCCAGAGAAAAACCCTCAAATAAAGGAAGAGAAATGACACCCAAACACCCTACCCTGCCCTTGATTCCCATATGTTAAACGTAGCTGGTTTTTTCAAGATGCAATGCAAGCAGTGTTAATTAAGCTGGTCTTACCTGATTGCTCTACCGCAGTTTTGGCTTTTCCTAATTTAGCTCTCAGCTAAATAGAATCAAAGCAATTGAAAGTAAGAAAGTTTTCTAAAATAGTGAGAGTGCAGAATAATGAGGGAGTGTGGTGGCTAGAGAGGATTATCATCATCATGTATTATCACCTTATATCCGCATCATCATCATCATCATCATCATCATCGCAATCATGTGTCATCACCAACATCATGTATCATCATCATTATGTATCATCATCATGTATCATCATCAGGTATCATCATCATGTATCATCATCATCATCATCATGTATCATTATTGTCATATATCATAATGGGAAGCAAGGGTGGCGTAGTGCGTAAGTTCTCGCCTCTCACTGCTATGGTCCCAGGTTCGATCCCCGGACTCGGCACCTTAAGTGAGTTGAGTTTGTTGGTTCTCTCCGTTGCTTTGACCCTTATTCGATCTGAGCTGTGCTCCATGGTCAGACATGAGTCGTATGGCTGCTGTCGTATGCCTTCGACTCAACCACATTGAGCTGTGTCCTTCGCAATTCAGCTCTTCAGCTGCCAGTAAGGATGATTAGCCACTCCAATTTATTTATTTTTTCATGTATCATGACGTATCATGATCATGTATCATCATCCTGTATCATCATCAGCATCATGTTGTTTCATCATCATCATCATCATCATGTATCATCTTCATCATGTATCATCATGATCATGTATCATTATCACCATGTATCATCATCATGTAGCATCATCATCATCATCATCATGTATCATCATGTATCATCATCATCATGTATCATCGTCATGTATCATCACCATGTATCATCATCATCATCATGTATCATCGTCATGTATCATCATCATCATCATGTATCATCATCATCATCATCATGTATTATCATGTATCATCATCATCATGTATCATCGTCATGTACCATCATCATCATCATGTATCATCATGATCATCATCATCATGTATCATCATCATCATCATCATGTATCATCATGTATCGTCATCATCATGTATCATCATCATCATCATCATGTATCATCACCATCATCATCATGTATCATCATGTATCATCATCATCATCATCATGTATCATCACCATCATCATCATGTATCATCATGTATCGTCATCATCATGTATCATCATCATGTATCATCATCATCATGTATCATCATCATAACCCATCACCCAACATTACAACACCTCACCTTTTCTTCATCCTTACTTGCTGTTGACACAGATCTCTTCAGCAAGTCATCTGCCGCATCGTGCTCTTTGCACTTCTGTTCATAAGAACGTTTCAGCTAAGAATAAAACAAATTGCAAAACAATCAAAAATAAAGTTTCTCTCCCAGTGATTGCACTTCCTAGTTACCTATTCATGGTTCCCTCTCCCCTTAGTTACCATTGCTAGGATATTTCAACAAAAAAAACTCTCATTGCAGAAATTGGATTATTATATATCCTAGTCAAACTCGTTTTCTTATTGGTCGAGAGTACATCATGTGGAGGGAAATAAATCTCAATAACTCCCGCGCAGGTAATAAATGCACGTGATCAAAGCGTGAGAGGGGAATAAATCCACATGATCAGGTCAAAGTCCATCGAAAGTTCGTGTTTTGTAAATTAATAAAAAATGTTCAAAATGGAGAGAAAATTTTTTTCTTCGTTTGAATAGAGTATATAATAAAACACTTAATGACTGATCCCTCGGGAAATCAGTTAGTTTCGTTTCCCTTGAATCTCAATGTTCCGGAGCCTCGGGAAACATTGAGATTCTCGGGAAACAAAACTGTTTCCCTCGGGACCAGTCATTAAGTGCTAATTATACATTGTTTCAGCTGTTTACTCTCCTGTGAAAATAAAACAAATTGTCTCGTAATCCTTGTAGTACTCTTAAAAGAATGAGAAATAGTCTATCACCTGAGCTCGACTTCAATTTTACAGACATGTTTCGTCCGCCATCATCGATCAGTGATTTAATGACAAACATTTATTTCCTCACTGCTTTTCTTAAGACCGTTTGGTAATACTATATGAGGACTATATCACAATGTCATTATCTCTGCCATATTTTCCTCAGTATTTAATATTCAGATCCTATTGTGCTCAGTTCCTTTTTTCTCTCTCATCTTCCAAGTACTAAGTAATATTTTTTCGATCACTATATATTTTTTACATTATTACATCAGATTCTATAATATTTTAAAATTTTATATATATTGTATATCTATAGTTAAGAGGGCCACCTGAAAATTATCAGCCTGCATGGTAACGGTGTACCCTGTCCAATAAAGTTGTTATTATTAAAAACAGATACTGTGTAGTTGTTTGTGGGACAAGACTTTAATTCCACTGGGAAAACTGCTGAAACAGTTGATAACTAGCGGTAAGCTAGTGTGAGCTGCGTCAGTGTTTCTAATGAAACAGTATGGATAAAAAGTTATATTTTACACCGTAAAAAATAAGAGAGCTGAATAAAATAAGCTGAAACAGTGATTGGTTCACTATTGTCTGATGGGGAACCATGCATGAATTGTCAGTTAAAAGTTTTCCCTACCTTTATAGTATTTTCATAGTGACTTCTCTTGTTTCTTTGTGCTTTCTTCACTACCTCTTCAACCTGAAACCAATTAATTGTGATTACGGTAAGCTGATGAACATTCCACATGAGACACAAATGAAACTTAGCAACATATTATACGGTTATACTTTTAAATGCATGGTGGTCCTGTCTCTCCACACTTCATCACTAACCAATATCAGAGGGATGTAAAAGAACCACTGAGGACGTAAAGAATCCCTGGCAGTGACCACCCTCAGTGCCTACACCTCATACTAACCACCTCTAATGATTGTAAAAGTGCCTTTGAATAATTATATACATATTATAAAGGGCGCTATATAAATCATAAATCATTATCATTATATAAAACAAAATGTTACTTTACTTCCTAATTGTTTCTATAGGTTTCTACAGAGTGAGGATAGTTTTCTTTGGCAGCTGCTGAGTGACAGTAATGGGTGACCTTTGTATGGGACCTGTGTCCTGTTGGTCAGACCCTCAACCAATCAAGTAGCGTATAGCATATTTTTTTTTTCATTTTCTGTTCATTTTTTTGTAGCTGTAATTTGTACTGTAAGTTGGTATTTTGATATATGTATAAATAAATAAATAAATAAATAAATAAATAAATAAATAAATAAATAAATAAATAAATAAATAAATAAATAAATAAATAAATAAATAAATAAATAAATAAATAAATAAATAAATAAATAAATAAATAAATAAATAAATAAATAAATAAATAAATAAATAAATAAATAAATAAATAAATAAATAAATAAATAAATAAATAAATAAATAAATAAATAAATAAATAAATAAATAAATAAATAAATAAATAAATAAATAAATAAATAAATAAATAAATAAATAAATAAATAAATAAATAAATAAATAAATAAATAAATAAATAAATAAATAAATAAATAAATAAATAAATAAATAAATAAATAAATAAATAAATAAATAAATAAATAAATAAATAAATAAATAAATAAATAAATAAATAAATAAATAAATAAATAAATAAATAAATAAATAAATAAATAAATAAATAAATAAATAAATAAATAAATAAATAAATAAATAAATAAATAAATAAATAAATAAATAAATAAATAAATAAATAAATAAATAAATAAATAAATAAATAAATAAATAAATAAATAAATAAATAAATAAATAAATAAATAAATAAATAAATAAATAAATAAATAAATAAATAAATAAATAAATAAATAAATAAATAAATAAATAAATAAATAAATAAATAAATAAATAAATAAATAAATAAATAAATAAATAAATAAATAAATAAATAAATAAATAAATAAATAAATAAATAAATAAATAAATAAATAAATAAATAAATAAATAAATAAATCAATCTTAATCCTTCAACAATCATCAAAATTTGCAAAATGTTATTACCTGTTTTCGTTTTGTTCGCTGTGTTTCTCTAAATTCTCTCATTGCTTTCTCCAGGTCATCCAAGAGCTGTTGAGCAAAGGCTATATGAGCTTTACCAACATTCTCTGTTTCTGAAATGAGTAAAAAAGATAATGAAATGTATGTATAAATGTAAAATAAATCAAGGGAGGGAGGGATGGATGAATGGATGGATGGAGGGATGGCTGGAGGGATGGATGGATGGAGGGAGAGATGGCTGGATGGGTGGATGGAGGTAGGGAAGGAGGGGTGGATAGATTGAAAGAGGGAGGGATAGATGGATGGGTGGATGGAGGTAGGGAGGGAGGGGTGGATAGATGGAGGGAGGGAAGGAGGGTGGATGGATGAATGAATAAATAATAGAGTGAAGAGGAATATTTAGTAATATATTAACTTATATTATTTTGTCGATGAAGGACAACTTCAAAGTATCACGGAATGGGGAAAGGAAAAGAGGGAAAAGGAGGGAGTAGGAATAAATAATGAACAGAATCATTCTTATTCTGTTATATTGTTACATTTCCTACTCACCATTCCTCAAACAATCCCAGGAATCTTTGAGAGATCTGCCAATGAACAGAAAATGATGATAACATGTTTTGCATTAGTTTCCATAGCAGCTCACTATACTAATTATGGGATCATGGAATAATCGCTATTTAAAGGTCAAAATATGTCATTGTTCAGTAGCGGGACCCGATTTTGAGGGGAGGGGCGGGCTTACCCAGCTGTACTGACATCACCTCTATTTTTTCACCTTTTAATTCTTATTTATTCTTAATATAAATCTATATAAATTACCCAAGTTCTTCCTTTGCCTCATTTCCTTTTGCAAGTCGCATCAAATTTTTACCATATTTCTCCTCAATATCAGCCCTGTTATTACATAATTATCAGGATTGAAAAAAAAGAGATTAATTATCACATGTTAAGATATATATATATTTTATTCATGAGTTTTCATATCATATCCAGGGCTCAAAATAACGGCCAGTCATACGCCGGTCAAGATGTCCGCTGCATGATATATAATTTTTTTTATTTTCAAATATGACCGGTCAACATGTCCATTCAAAACTGTATTTGACCGGCTAAGTACCAAATTTGGCTGGACATTTTTATTGACTGTTGACTGGCCGTTATTTTGAGCCCTGCATATCACAAACAAGCAAACAAGTGTATCACATGGCAAATGAGTGAGCGGCAGGCATACTGTAGTACAGTTACGTTGTTTAGTGTGTGCATGTCCTTCAGAGCTAAAGGTCCATGCTTCAATCCTCAGAATCTCTATCGAATGTCTGTTTTGACTTTTATCTGTTCTGTGTAGCTTTGGCTTTAAATACCCATAATAATTAAGGAGCACTGATAGTTTGAGGGGGTAAAGTGCACACCTTCAAGCACTTTATGTGAGAATTGGGTAACCACTCCCCACATGATTGGAATAAAATATATAATTATAATTTATTGTTAAATCTAAAGATGAAGCCATATATATACTGGCTTTAATTAGTATAGTAATAGTTACCCTCTTGAAATCATTCTGTATCTATACATGGCCATATTGCTTACCTTTGTCGTATAAAATCTTCGAAATCCTGACAACTTTGTTTGCCATCCCTCAGACGTTTACAGAGATTATCAAATCCAGCAGTACTAGTGAAATCTGAACCCTGGAAAGATTATAAATGAGAGGATTTCAATGAATGTTCTTTTTTTCTATTTTAACATATAAAATGTGAACCATCAAAGATTTCTTATCAAATATTTCAATTTTAATTTCTAGAGATTAAGAATTGTTTTTTAGAAACATTAAATTTTAGTTTCAAATGAAAGAGTTTGTGGTGTAACAGTTTCATTTTCAAAAGTAGATCAGAATGAGAAAGCAAAAATATCCCCTACTGATACAGGAACTGGTAAAAATACTTTGATCTTTTGAGAGTATTAATTAAGCCACAATGAGCTGCTCAATCAATCAATTTACTACTAGCTTTTATTGTACTTGTGGTGATCAATTAGCATCTATTATTAGCATCTATGTTGCTCTAGGCAGATGTTGCAAGATTACATTTAAAGATTACATCTAATTCAATCTTGCTGAATTTATGAATATTTGTTGGGGATACTTTCAGTTCATTTATTCTATACTCTGAATATTGATCAGCTCTATTCTAACACTGAAACAAACTCTGGGCTGATCAATGTCAGGGCACAGCTAACTCACAGATTGAACCCTGAATTCAACCTCTGGATTGATGTAAATCAGGGCACAGCTAACTCACAGAATGAACTCTGAAACAACCTCTGGGCTCATCTAAGTTATGACATGGCTAACTCGTAGATTGAACCCTGAAACAACATCTGGGCTGATCTAAGTCAGGGCACGGCTAAACTCACTGATCAAACCCTGAAACAACCTCTGGGCTGATCTAAGTCAGATCACGGCTAAACTTATAGATCCAACCCTGAAACAACCTCTGGGCTGATCTAAGTCAGGGCATGGCTAACTCACAGATCGAACCCTGAAACAACCTCTGGGCTGAACTAAATCAGGGCATGGCTGACTCACAGATGGAACCCTGAAACAACCTCTGCGTCGATCAAGCTCACACAAACCAGATCTCGATGGAAGTAAAGCTAGAATATTCCAATCAAATCAACCAATTAGAAGCCAGCATTTTCACATACGCTATATATATATATACATATAACAGATAGGAATAACCATCAATCATGTCTATTAATTGAGCAATTGATATGTAAATTTCTTACATACAATATCAATCATTAATGAATATAATTTTCATATATTCAGAAGAAACCTCTCCATATATGACATTTTGTAGAATTAGTAAAGAATTAATGCCTTCCTAAGAGCTCGTTATTAAGAATTTTCCTATATTTCTTGAAAGACAAAACTCGCTAGAATATAATATGAGCAAAGGTTAAATCACAATCGAGCTTAATCATAATGATTCAAGTCAATAATATTGAGGAATGTGTTTGTTCCTTTTTGTTTACTTTCCGCTAAAAATTCACAAAATAAAGTCAAGATTTTGAAACAAATTCCTAAACTCTACCTTTAAGTAAGCTTATTTTTATTATTAATCAAGAAAAAAACCTGTAATAAAGCCGTTTCGATTTAGAATTGAATTCCGAGACAATAAAAATTGTGTCAGATTGCTTCAGCTTAATATGTCAAAATCTCCCGACTGCATTACGATTGAAATATTTAAAATATAGATACACGTTCAAGAGTTATTATAAGAGCTTGGTGAGACTACTTACCCAAAAACAATCCACAAATCGAGTCATTTTTGTGGGATTTTGAAGACGATCTTCAACCACAACATGAGAAGACAGAAGCTCACGGGACCGAGACCCGGAAATAATACACTGCATGGGACCTGGGAGCTAGGGATAATGACTTCCGGTAGGGGGTTATGACTTCCGGTAGGGGATTATGAACACAGGACGACCAATGATGATGCTGAGATTTTATTTCATAATCAGTTTTCTTTTCCTTTTCCTTTTCGTATTATCTCGTTTCTTCTTTGTCTCTTCTCTATTCTATTCCTTTCTTCCTTCCTTTCTATAATAATAATAATAATAATAATAATAATAATAATAATAATTGCTTTTGCTTTTCTTTTCCTTTCCTTTCCCTTTCTATATTTCTTTCTTTCTTTCTTCTCTTTCCTTTTTCTTTTCTTTTCTTTTCTTTATTTTTCCTTTTGTTTTTGCTTTTCTTTTCTTTAGTTTTCTTTCTTTCTTATTCCTTTTCTTTTTTCATTTCTTTCTCTTGTTCTTCCTTTCTATTTCTGTTCTTTCTTATCTTATTTCTTTTTTCCCTAGCAGATACAAATCTCAATACGATAATATTTTTTTCGGAAAACCTCTCCTTTGTTTCCTAAATACATTTGTTTAATTTACAATATTTTTCTACATGCCGACGGTAGCATAAATGTACCGGAAGTCCAGCATGCTCAAGAATATCTGCTAGAATTATCCCAGAAGTTATTTTTTTGTTCATACTTTATTCGATTTTACCAAGGTCTAACAACATTCCATTTTGAAATAGAAAAATATTTGGCTTTGTAGAAATTTTAATCCCAAACAATCACAAGAAATTTCATTTTTACACTTTGCTTTTTTAGTAATTTTTATCTCTGGGATATATTTATTTCCGTTGTAGACGTCCTCCCGTATCAAGTTACTGTTTTTGACCCTGAACTTTTGACTGTATTCCTGTGTAACGTCCATAAATACTCTCAGTCTGACGGACAAGCCAAGATGAAAGCCTTACAGATCTTTTCTCTGCTTCTCTGTTTGGCGTTCTCTCTTTCAGGTAACAATTATAAACCTTATAGGAAGCTTTTCTCGAATATTTTTTAAACAGTCGTTTTATAAATATTTTTTTTTTGTTTCAGCACCGAACAGTTATGTCGACAATGAAGAACAGAAATTTGTAAGTGTTTTTAGTATTCTATAATTCCATAAAAAATTAAAACTTTACCGAGAAATCCTCTGAGAACTAACGTTAGTTGAATTATTTATTAAACTATTCGTCTTTTTACTTAAATTTTCGATTTTTTTGCAAGCTAAACACAAACACAATCTGTTTTGAATGACTATACCGGTATTCAGAAAGCCCTTCTTTAGTAACATTTCTAAACTTAGTCCTACGTAGCTAATTATTTCGATCAAATATAGCTTTCCATTACTTTACTAATAACCCTAGTAACCTTCCATGATACATTATTCATAGGTTTTTGGAATTTTCTTGAAATGGAGATGCTAATTTCTATATTCTTAAACCACCGAAATGTTTCATAAAAATCATCTCTCTCGCAGAAAGTTATTTATCTAGATTTGTTGACGAACTCTGACGTAGTCCACAAATATTATATATTTTGGCTAATAGTTTATTTATTATCAGGGATATTTATCTCGTAAGCGCTTCTGTTTTATCTGGGCTAATCTTTTCATGAGCAAGGGAAATCCCTTCCTTACACAATAATATATTTTATGAATTCTATCAATATTTATAAGACTAGCAGATTGATTTTCCTACATCGGGTAGTCTATCCAGGTAGAGATATGTGTATCAGTATTTTGGACGATGATAGAGACGTTACGATGATGAAGACGATGATAGTTGCGTAGAAAATGGTGATGATAATGATGGCTATGCTGTTGTTGTTGCTGCTGCTGTTGCTGCTGCTGCTGAGGATGATGATGATGATGATGATGTGCTCTGCGGCATCCAAACTCTATGGTATATCCCAAACACGATACAATTAATATTGAGCGATTTTAATTTTAGAGCCCGTACACTTCCCCAGCCGGCCATAATCTCCTCTCCAGATGAAAAAACCTGTGTTTTCAACAAACATTTTTATCTTCAGTCAAACCAAGACAGCTTTGTCAAAATCCTCTTCAAGTACTCCAAGGGTCAGGGTGAAGCTTTGTCCTCAAATCTCATCCAAAATCTTGATAACTTTTTCTCTCAATTTCAAAACAACTTTTATTAAACCTGTGCTTTGAGATCGTCGTTTTTACGCCTCTTCAAGACCATTCCATCGATAGATATGATTCTTAATAGTAGTGTTATGAGAATGTAATGAGTTTATGAAGAATGAATGGGTTTTTCTTTCTGCAATACGAACAGACTATTCCTAAGTACTTTACCTTGGTGAATGAGCTCCTCTTATCTTTTACAAATAGTCAACACACTTATCCAGCGAGTCTGAAAATTTGGAAGATCCTGTGATATAAAACAAGGTTAAAAACAGTCAAAACAGGTTTTTTTTAGGATAAGAAACCATCACGTACTGGTGGCCATGTTAGATGGCAGAACAATAAAATCCCTTCACTCTCGGGAATTGAATTCTTTCTCATGCAAAACGATTGTATTGTTCCAACCATCTAACTTAGCTGCTGTCATGCATGTGATGGTGCAAATACTCTATTTGCAATACAGGGAAGCGCTAAAAAGCTTGGGATAAAGATCACAGATTTGTTAGGCACTGGCCATAGACCCCTTTCACGTGACTTCAAAGCAGCAAATCTCCTGAGAATTGGAACCTATTGTTTTGTCCTCCAAATTGAGCTGCATTCCGACGTACTGCAAGGGGTCTATGGTGTAGTTGGTTGGTTGGTTGGTTCATTGGTTGGTTGGTTGGTCGTTGACAGGTCGGATAGCTGGATGGTCGGTAATATCACAGGTCGGTTCTTTGCTAATCGATCCATGATCGTTTGTGTTTCTTATTCCAGGTTGATTACCTCAGCACCCACGGTTCACACCAAGATGAAGTGCGAAATAACGATGACTCAAGTGAGTTCATTATATTTAGAGCAGATTTCGTATGACTGTGAAACGTTCAGTGCCGTGTGCGTGCCTTTCCGCGACCGTGATGTTTTCTATAATTTCGATTGGCTGATTTTTTTCTTCTCACCCAATGCGATTGGTCTGTCGTACTTAGTCAGTGCCGTGACCGTGTCCTCGCCGTGTCTCGTGCAATTTATTAGATGAGCAGAACAGACTTTGGTATGACTGTGAAACGTTCAGTGCCTTGCCGCGACCGTAATGTTTTCTGTAATTTTGATTGGCTGAATTCTTCTTCTCGAGCAATGTGATTGGTCTATTGATCTGGCATACTTAGTCTGTGCCGTGACCGTATCCGCGCCGTGTTTCGTGCAATTGATTGGATGAAGACTCAGTCTGTGCCGTGACCGAAGAATGTGTGCCTTGAATTACAATTTTAATTTTCAATATCGTTTTCTAGTGGACGAGCTAGAAAGAGAGAAAGTGGCATTAATCGCGAGGCAGCGTGTCTCACAAGATGACAAATCAAAGGTAAGAAGATATCTACAGGCAAACACGCAGGAATGATTTACAAATTTTACGGCACGATTTCTAATTGCATTTGTCGCCGCATGCCACCTTTTTGCAATGTGTAATCTTGCAATATTATTCCTTTGAATGAATAATTTTGTTGCGCAACTTTGTTCCAGAAGTAGGAGCTCTTTCTAAAATTTGTTGCACGCGGGGTGGTAATATGAGCAACATTCCCTCTAAGCCGCAACTTGCAATGCAATATTGTTGCGAGAATAGTTGCATAAATTTGTTGCCCATATTACCGCACCTATAGTGGAAAAATCATTCCTTGTAAAGAAAGAAATATTGCTCAAGGGAATGACACTGAATCATAGCCAAAGAGGTATATTGTATTTTCGATTCCTAATTTAGAACGATCCAAAATTGTTCCTGATAAAGAAATCAGCCATCGCTGTAGTCCAAAGAATGTCAATGCCTTCCCCACCAGACCTCGATGCCTTGATTGACAAGGCTGTGCATTACGTCATGAAGAAGACCATGGCTCGTGAATATGCGGAAATCAGATCTGTAATCAAGGATCTGGTAGATAAGGTATTACATAGCTGTAATAATCCCCAATAATATCATTGGATGTTAAATATCAGAAATTGTATTATGGTAGACAACGTTTACTCAGCTCTAATAATCCCTAATGATATCTCGATGGATACCATTGGATCTTCAATATCGGAAATTATATTATGGTACACAACTTTTACTCAGCTCTAATAATCCCTAATAATATCTTTTTACAATTAGATGTTGCACAGAAACATAAACGACGAAGTAGAAGGTATGAAACTGAACTTTTTTCGATAGATAGAAACCTTTATTTAAAATGATATAAACTACAGTGTAGTCCAGTCAGTGGCTTACGCCTCTGCTTTCAACAAGAGCCCTTCTTCCACTCTTTGCTTTATATATTTCCATATCATGTTACAATACTTCTATATCTTGCAGTCTTCTAGCAATGGGGTTCCCACAGAGCTTGATCCTAGGACCTCGGTCTTATAATTATAATAATTATTACTTTGTTAACTAGCTATATAAAATTTATTTTAACCAAAAAAAGTGTTTTTCTATATATTTGAAAACCACAAATGTGGAGTTCCACATACTCAGTTATCGGACCTTTTTTCTTCAGAGCATGTCAAATCAAAAACTAAGAGCACCCCGACCAGTGCCGGCCTGAGAGAAGAGAGAATTGTTTTAGCAATGGAAGAGATTATACAGGAATTGGCAATACGGCTGAACCTGACCACACTACAGGTACCAACCGTCTTTGATTTTTGAACAAAACTTTCTTCCGCTCCACCTCTCTATTTATAACCGTTTTTCCACTGTTACTCAATGATAGACCAAGAAAGTCGTCGACATATCCGTTAAGGTCCTCGCAAAGCATCTCGGTCTTAATCCTTTCCAACGAGAAGAGCTCCATGAACGAGTGACGTCACAAGTCAGGAAAATGCTGGACATCGAGGATGAAGACAACAAGGATGCGCGGCTGAGGAGACTGGAGGAGAGAATCGAAAAGAACATCGAAAAGTTCAAGTTGTCAGCGAAACAGGTTGAGATTATTTTGTTAAACCTTAAATAATGAAATCAATAAATCAATGAATCAACTTTGTTTATAGAGATATGCGTAATGGATAAGTTGCGAGCCTTAAATGTGAGCGACTGAAGAAGACTGCCGTTAGGCCTTTGACAACTTCAAGTCGACTGAAAAATGAGCCAGTTCAACTAGAAACCGTGGACAGCTGTTTCGGCCTGTATTAGGCCTCGTCAGCACGGTGTGTCTAGTGAACTGGCAAGATCCCACGAAAATTAATTTATAGAGGATGACACTTGATATTAATTCAACTGATAAACTCGTGGTCCTCATTTAACGTCTCTAGTTCATTAGGAACAGCACCAAGCAACTTGAAGATCTAACCATTTGTAGATGTAATTACAAAGGCAGCACTTTCACCTCAGTTATTTTAAGACCCTAAATGTTGGACACATTATATACACATTCATGACACAAATTATCAATGTGCTTTTCTCGTCAAGGTTAAAAGAATCGAACAGCTTATGGTCGAAGAAGAAGCAGTTGAGGAAGGCTTAAAGAAAGGGGAGAGAGCGCGCATGCTCAAACGTGTGTACGCTGATGTCATCGATGATCTTCGGGCGCAAAGAAACGAACAGAAAATTGAACCACCAAACCTTAACGATGTACAATTGACAGCTATCAATCATCTGATACGACAGAAAGCCATTGAACTACAACTGAGTAAAGAAGAGGTATATTATAATTCATCATCATCATCATCATCATCACCACCATCACCATCATCACCATCATTATCATCATGTATCATCATCATGTATCATCATCATCATCACTAGCGTATGTATTATAATGTAATGTTTCATTCACATTTCTGTAATTTTCATTAATTTTACATTTTGTTTTCTTCTTTGCTTTATTGTGCAAACTTTGGATTTTTTTCGTTTTCGATGAAATATTTGAATCAATATAATGGTTTATAAAAGTTAGAAACTAAGTTTATTAGCTCGCGCTGCTGTATTTTCTATGATTGTTCCTGTATGCGCGTGCTTATTGTTAACTACGTACGTTATTTTAAACATAATACGTGTACTACAACCCTGATGATGGCCAAGATGGCCGAAAGCTTGGTTCAAGAAATAAATCATTTCGCAGAAGACACATAGTCAAATATTAAGATATTCTTGTTTTATCTTTTAAATTTACGTACCTTGGTCTAATTCTTGTCTAATGGTTTTGTTTCCTGTAAGATTAAAGTTCTTGGATTGTCCATCTTGACTGCAGTAGAACATTTATCGAAGAACGTGGAACCAACACACGAACCCCAGACTGAGAGTATGTATGAATGTTCCTTGTCCTTGTCCTTGTCCTTGTCCTTGTCCTTGTCCTTGTCCTTGTCCTTGTCCTTGTCCTTGTCCTTGTCCTTGTCCTTGTCCTTGTCCTTGTCCTTGTCCTTGTCCTTGTCCTTGTCCTTGTCCTTGTCCTTGTCCTTGTCCTTGTCCTTGTCCTTGTCCTTGTCCTTGTCCTTGTCCTTGTCCTTGTCCTTGTCCTTGTCCTTGTCCTTGTCCTTGTCCTTGTCCTTGTCCTTGTCCTTGTCCTTGTCCTTGTCCTTGTCCTTGTCCTTGTCCTTGTCCTTGTCCTTGTTACATGTATGTTCTTCATACATCTAAATTAGTTTTATTTTCCAGGTATTACAACTGCTATTCCAACAACGATAAAAAGTGAACCGCCCACTACGATCAAAACTACTGCACAAAAAAATGTTCAGACTGAAAGTCAAGATGAACTCTTAAAGGAAGAAGAAGAACTTGAGAACAAAAAGCCAACAAAAAGAGTCACCCTTCATAAAGATTCCACTACGCATGCTCAGGAAACCCAAGCAAAGACCAGTCAGCGGACTCCCACTACGCATGCTCCAGAAACAGAACCAAAAACTAGTCAGCGGACTACTACTGCGGATGCGCATGAAACAGAAAAGCAATTCACTGAGAAGACTCCCACTACGCATGCTCGTGAAACAGAACCAACAAGTCAGCGGAGTTACATAACGGAAGAGACTGACCTCGATGCTAAACTCATGCAAGATGAAGCTGAACTTGAAGGAAAAGGTAAAAAAAAAACTAAATAAAATCATTATATTGAACTTTGAACCCATTACACTGCAGTCGCCATGTTGGATGAATTCAAAGAGAGACTATTATTGAGATTTTTATTGAATTTCTATTTCTTTGTTTTGTTCTGTCATCCAACATGGCGGCCAACTAACATTCGTCCCGTTAAATGATTCATGGTTCCACGTCAGACAATAGTGAACCAATCACTGTTGCAGTAGTTTTCCCAGTGGATTTAAAATCTTGTCCCACAAACAACTACACAATATCTATTTTACTACAAGAGTACAACAAGGATTACGAGGCAATTTTCCTTCATTTTCACGGCAGGACAGTACTTGAAACAATTGAGACAATTTACAATCAAATTTCAGCAATCAGATTTATTCATTTTGAGATATTTTAGCTAATTAGTTGAGGTTGCGGGACATAGCAACGGTAACTAAGGGGGGAGGGGAACTATGAATCGTTATCCTAAGAAAATATTTTCTTTTCTTTTCGCAAGATTTCGCAACAAGTTTGAAAATGGACCAGGAAACGAAGGCAGAGGAGTTGGAACTTATACTCGAGCGAAAGGCTCAGGACCAAGAGGAGGCAAAAATGACAACTCCCATGGTTACCATGTCAACCAAGGTCATCACTGATAGGACGAAACATCCTGAAGTTGTCACGAAACCAACCGAGTCGCACGTCACGCATAGAGTAACGCAAGCGACTGAAAAGGTAACCGAAAAAGCAAAGCCGACCAATGATAGAGAAAAGAAAGTAACGAAGCCCGTTACTCGAAAAGTCGTGTCTGTCACGCAAGCTAAGGAAGATGAGCTTAGCAAAGAACGACTAGAAGAGGAACTCTTAGAGGGACATGTTCCAGAACCTTCCAAGAGTCATGTCACGCAACCGAAAAATCAAGTCCCAGAGGCAACACAACCTAAAACTCACGTCACAGAGGTAACGCAACCCAAGACTGAGCATGTCACGGCTGCAAAGCCAACCGAAGATTTTGCGAAAGAACTGAAAAATATCATTGAGGAAAAGCCGATCCATAGTCGTAAAAACCACGAACTACTGCAAGATGAAGAAGAACTGGAAGATCTTGGATTGCGAAAGGTTAGTGGTCTCTTGTTGTCGATGATATAGTGCTGATGATATCGTTGTTGTTGATATTGTTGTAGTTGGCTGCTGTTGCTGCTGCTGTTGCTGCTGTTGATGTTGTTCTTGTTGATGATGTTCTTGTTGATGATGTTCTTGTTGATGATGTTCTTGTTGATGATGTTCTTGTTGATGATGTTCTTGTTGATGATGTTCTTGTTGATGATGTTCTTGTTGATGATGTTCTTGTTGATGATGTTCTTGTTGATGATGTTCTTGTTGATGATGTTCTTGTTGATGATGTTCTTGTTGATGATGTTCTTGTTGATGATGTTCTTGTTGATGATGTTCTTGTTGATGATGTTCTTGTTGATGATGTTCTTGTTGATGATGTTCTTGTTGATGTTGTTCTTGTTCATGAGGTTCTTGTTGATAATTGTAATCCTATAACACATTTTCGTGTACATTGTAGAACGAGAAGCAACAAGACACAACTCTCGAAGACGAACTCAAACTTGCAGGGAATTTTTTCAGAAAGAAGGTAAACCACATTAGTTACATATAGTTACAGTAAATGAATGAGTTTTACTCCTAAAAGAATCCTCAAACATCCTCTGGACTGATTTATGACCCACAATTCCATGCGAGGCGTGTTCGTTCCCATTCTTTCCTCTATCGCGGGCAAGGTGCATGCATCATATGGGCCTGGATTCGATAAAATATTTATCATCATCATCGTCGTCGTCGTCGTCATCATCATCATCATCATCGTCGTCGTCATCATCACCATCATCATCGTCATCACCATCATTATCATCGTCGTCGTTATCATCATCATCATATTCATCGCCGTCATCATCATCATCATCATCTTAATCATCCAGTATTACGTTTTTAAATCTAAAGATTAATCTATAAATTCTAAAGATGTCATCAAAGATTTTCATGCAGATCAAGAACACAAATGGTGTCATAAATTGTTTCACTGACAAGGCTTCTTCTTTTCACACTTAAGAGTGACTGTCCGTAAAAATCAAACAAGTCACGGCAAACCTCGAGAATTCGATGTCGCTCATACTTTCAAGTTCGATAGAGCAATCTTTCCTGACAATAACTGTATAGTTGGTTTTATAAAATAACGTTTCTTTTCGGAGAAAAATGCAAATTTCCAAAGTCCACCGAAAATGACATTTGTAACTATAAATTTTGACTCAACTTTAATGGTCTCGCGTAGAAAACTGAGTCACTCCAAGACCAAAATAACTCCTAATCCTTGTTATATAATCTATTGTTTATTGTTTGAGTGATTTTGAGATAGATTAGCCAATTCTAACCCCTCGAAATAATTTTATTCTCTACACCTATATTTTGAGTAGATAAAAATTCGTCTTTTCACACTTAACTAATGATTCCCTTTCGAAGCTTAACAGTATCTGGTGATCTACGCAATCTAGAATGCCTAAAAATATATAATAAAAAAAAACTAGACCTCATGCAGGTACAGCATAGTTAATAGAGTGGAACTATGGGTGCAGTAGGTCCTTGATCAGTATTAGAGTGGTTTTCATTAGGCCGTGAAACAAAGTGTGCTTATTAAAGTGTAATAGTCAGATAAACACAATAGAAAACAAAAGAATTAGAGTGAAGTAATGCATAACACACTAAAGTGTATTTCACGGGTTTATGAGAATCACTCTATGAGGGAGCCAAGTTTCTGTTATTGTTGAAATATTTAGGTCCTCAGACATAACTAGGTCGCAGATTAATTCTCCTATTGATGGATGGGGCGTTCCAGAGACCAACAACAACAACAAAAAAACGCCTAGTTTTTGGTAGATTTGGAAAACAAGTTTAAAATTATTGAGGCGATCGAATAAGATTATCGTGAGAACGAATATTTAATGAGTTAGAAAGCGTCTTTCGTTACGGTTCAGACGCAAGACCATGAAATCGTTTTGGTCGATTCCATGGATAACGTTAAATCATTTGAAAAGACACCCTGATAGCTGTGCATGTTATAAATTTTCCAATATTTGCCCACTCGGCATCCTATGTTAAAACAATAGAATCCAAGATGGCCGCTGTATCGAATAAGATTATCTTGAGAACGAATATTTAATGAGTTAGAAAGCGTCTTTCGTTACGGTTCAGACGCAAGAGCATGAAATCGTTTTGGCCGATTCTATGGATAACGTTAAATCATACATAAAAAGACACACAGATAGCTGTGCATGTTATAAATTTTCCAATACTTGCCCACTCGGCATCCTTTAATGTCTTACTTAAAACAATAGAATCCAAGATGGCCGCTGTATCGAATAAGATTATCTTGAGAACGAATATTTAAGGAGTTAGAAAGCGTCTTTCGTTACGGTTCAGACGCAAGACCATGAAATCGTTTTGGCCGATTCCATGGATAACGTTAAATTATATAAAAAGACACCCTGATAGATGTGCATGTTATAAATTTTCCAACATTTGCCCCCTCGGCATCCTATGTCTTACTTAAAACAATATAATCCAAGATGGCCGCCGTATTTGCTAAGTAGGTCTATTAGAATAAGAGTCTTCTTGTTTATACATTTGGTTATAAAATTCAGCGATAAAAGGTTTGCTTTATACATATTTAAGAAAAATATAAAACGACGACGTTTCGATGTTCCCAGAACATCATTATCAAGTCAAAAAATAATAGCTAGAGATTTAAATATATAGTATTGACGAAACAATGAAAGTAAATTAAACAAAAAGTTTTGCCCGTATTGAGTCCGATTGTTTGTTTAAGCTAGGTTTGAGATGCTTTATAAGGAGCATCTCATTAACAAGACAATCAAATTTTCCCTTGCATCTTTAGCACTTTGAATTGGCTTTCTTTCACAGTTCCATGCTCTTGGGCATGTCTTCCAATTGATGAAGTTGGAGCTTTGTGTTCAGCTACTCTTTGGTGCAAATGTCTAGTTGTAAAGCCAACATAATCTGCTTCACACAGATCACATTTGTAGTAATAAACGACGTTGCGTTGACTCACAATAGACGGTTTTCTTTCGTTAGGCTTCAGTACTTGTTCCAATTTCATGCTTGTAAAAACAGGTTGTATATTCAAGCCAATCTTATTCCCAAGTGAACACAGTTGTTTTTTGACAGCATTAGTTGCTCTCTGGTCTTTAAATGGGATACTTAACCTTATTGGTTTCTCATTATCAGTTGATGGTACTTTTTGTTCACTTTGAAGGCTTCTATTAACAGTAGAATTAACTAATCCCTTGGGATAGTCCAACCGATTGAAAATGGTGCGCAGCTTGTCACATTCTTGCTCTAGGCCTTGAGGCGTTGATGATAAGGCTTTAGCTCGATGAACCATGGTCTTAATCAAACATTCTTTATATCGCTTGTCAACATGACTATGGAAATGCAATAATAAACCTGTATTAGTAGGTTTTTTTGCCCGAGTTAATTCCCACATATTTAAACATAATGAGAAACCAATAAGGTTAAGTATCCCATTTAAAGACCAGAGAGCAACTAATGCTGTCAAAAAACAACTGTGTTCACTTGGGAATAAGATTGGCTTGAATATACAACCTGTTTTTACAAGCATGAAATTGGAACAAGTACTGAAGCCTAACGAAAGAAAACCGTCTATTGTGAGTCAACGCAACGTCGTTTATTACTACAAATGTGATCTGTGTGAAGCAGATTATGTTGGCTTTACAACTAGACATTTGCACCAAAGAGTAGCTGAACACAAAGCTCCAACTTCATCAATTGGAAGACATGCCCAAGAACATGGAACTGTGAAAGAAAGCCAATTCAAAGTGCTGAAAAGATGCAAGGGAAAATTTGATTGTCTTGTTAACGAGATGCTCCTTATAAAGCATCTCAAACCTAGCTTAAACAAACAATCGGACTCAATACGGGCAAAACTTTTTGTTTAATTTACTTTCATTGTTTCGTCAATACTATATATTTAAATCTCTAGCTATTATTTTTTGACTTGATAATGATGTTCTGGGAACATCGAAACGTCGTCGTTTTATATTTTTCTTAAATATGTATAAAGCAAACTTTTTATCGCTGAATTTTATAATCAAAGGTCTATTAGAGACTAAGTAATTGTTTGATAATCTTTGATATTATGCTTCATTGCTTTTTCTATATTTGCATTTTTAAGTCTCCCTTCAGTAGACCTAGACAAGCATTATTCAAAAGTTAATTTGGAAGTCAATCAATCAATCTTTATTAGGGTTGTGACACAGATAAATATAGTTGCCCTTATAAAAAAAAAAATATGTAATTGAAATACTAATAATAATGATAAAAATAACTGTTTTACACTGCGTGAGATACAGGATCCACCAGGGACAGCGAGATGGGCGCGAATGCGGTGGACCCCAGCACACCTTCAAGGTGAGCAATATGGCGTCGATTCCACCCGCACCACACCCACCATAGTGAATCCCGAATCCCGCGCAGTGTCATAAAAAATGATTATAGATAAGAAAAATGATCAATCAGTACATATATATGTAGATAGTACGTTATAAAAGAAATAATAGGTAATATTAAACACATACAACTCAAAGCAGATCATGTATAGGTAATCATATGATTTCTCGTTCAATTTGAGATTAATTTACACGATATGATCGAGTTGTTATTAAGGAATAAAAAACAGTTTTCCGTGTATTATACTCTGATAAAGACACGCGGGATGTGGAGAGAACACGAGAGAAGCGTAGGAAACCACGACGCGTAGGGGAGTGGTTTCCAGCTTCTCAAGTGTTCTCTTCACATCCCAAGTGTCTTTATCAGAGTATAATACACGGAAAACTGTTTTTTTTTATTGCTTTTATAAAATAACTAGCGCTCAAATGCTTTTAAGAAGCAGAGAGAGAGAAAAAAAATAGCGCGAGCATGTATTATACTCTCATAAAACATGGCTTTTTGACCAATCAGAGCGCGCGTAATATCAAATTTATTTTATAATACCTGATATTGTTTATGGAATGATTGTGAGCTCGAAGATTGTTATTCCACCAAGAAAAGTTTCATAAATGTTTGAGAGTTTGAAGCCTGCTTGTTTCCCAATTTCCTTGTATTCCTTTTCCGTGTCACTCCTCGTGTTGTAACCTCCGTGCAAGTAGCAGGACGCGAGGACTGCAGCAAAACCATGTTGAATACCGTTTATCCCAATGTTCTTATTCAAGACGCCTGCATTAGTCACGCACGCTGTCAACACAAGAATCTTCCCTCCTTCTGGTAGGATAGAACGACATCTTCGTAGAATTCCTACCTTTTGTGCTGTATCAAAAAGGACTAATGTGTTCTTGAAAATAATCGTGTCAACTTGAAGATCTTTTGGATATGGCTCAAACAAATCTTGCTTCAAGAACGTGATGCGGTTCTCTGGGAGCCCAAGCTGGTGGTTGTCCTGAAGAACATTGTCTATCACAGCGGGTAGGTCTCCAACAAACCCCTGAATGTGCTGGCAATCTGGCTGCTTGAGAATAGAGGCAAGAAAGGTGCCTTTAGATCCCCCTGCATCTAGCAGCCTTTTACAACTGGACCATGGATAGACGGTATAAATGGTTTGGATTCCTTTCACGTCTGATAGCAGGAGAAGTTCGGTGTGCTTTGATTGGGCTTTGTTGAAATAATCAGCGAACTCTCGTCTTCTCTCATCGCTGCCAATCATGTGGGAAGAAGAACCTTTAAACTGCTTGGATTTGTCATAAGGAGACTCGTCGATCTGATTCATGTATTCATAGAAATCTTTCATTCCATGCCCAAGGAAGACACCTGACTGGTTGGTCCTTACGGCTTCTGGCAAGAATTGCAAACCCCTTAAATACTCGTCACTGCTATAAATGCTTAAGAAGTGTCCAAGACTTGGTCCTTGGTCCAATCTTAGCAGCTCCATGGCTTTATTCTTGGCAAAGTGTTTGTTCTCAAGTTCTTTGCCAATTCCCCATTGAGCGAGTAAGCGCATGATCACGTAAATTCGGTCAGAAGTTGAACATCCTGTCTTTTCAGCTATTTCTTGGATGCTAACAGATGGCTGGTCCGTGTTGCAGAGGAGGTCAGGGATCTTGAAGCCCACGACAAGACTCAAACATCGGTTCAGCCATAAACCATGAAACATGGACAAAATGACGCTTTCTTCTTGACTTATCGCAGAATCTGCCATGATCGTTTAGTTGGTAAACTTGGAGTAAGAGAGAGATAATTGGAGTGCTTGAACCTGTTGCTTGAAGCTCGTGGTTGATTGTGCAATTGCATAAGCCTAAAAGATCGTTATTATATATTGCATGGTTGATGAACAGTTTTGTTTTCGGTTTGTGCATAAGTGCACATTTTAAACCAATATCATTCCCTAGAACATCATTTCTTTGTTCAACGGTTGACCAGGAGACACATGAATATGGATACAACCAAGAGAGCACTTAATTGATTGGTGTCAATCATGGGAGTGGGGTAAGGCATACAATTTTGACGCCGGCACGGGGGTAGGGTAAGGCGAAAGTTAAGAGCGCGCGATAGCCATGGAGCCTCGTGTATTGCTAAAAATAGCCCAACCGGGAATTCACATGGCGCGCGTGATATTAAGAAGTTTCTGGCCCTCTTGGTACAACTCAAATAAAGAATCTCAAGAGCTTAAGTTGTGGTTTGAAATGGGAAAATATCACTCCCAAGCGTAGATATTGATCGAGTTCGCTGGTTCGTAGTTAACCCTTAAAATTTGCAAAATCAACGGCTGCATCAACCGAAGGAGTGCAAATAACTTCACTTTGGAGTTTCGCGCCTTCAAAGCCTGTCTTCCCTGTGGATGAGTTTACTCTACTCACAATGTTTTGAATAAAATCCCTAAAAGGGAAACTACATACACTTCTGGTCGACGTCACCGTCGTAGGTTGTGCAACTGAATCTTAACGTCGCTATTCAAAAGCAGACGCTGACCAACATCAGTTGATTGATAGCTCCTCTACAGTGGCGTGATTGCAATTTCTATCACGCCACTGTAGAGGAGTGTGATTGCAATTTCAATCACGCCACTGTGCCGTGTCTGAGTCTACCTCTATGGTATGTAGAAAGTTTTCAGTCGATTGGTAGTTCATAAAACCTTAATCAATCACATCAGAACAATAATTTACACAAACGGTCTGTAATTTACAGAGAATGTATGTGACTCTTGTCTGAGTCACGGCAGGGGGCCATATATCCATGACGTAATACTGAGCCGCGCTGCGCTATTACAAGCAGCAGTTAAATTCGCTATCATGAATGATTGTGAAATATTTTCCAAAAGAACTCACTTCCCAACCACACCGCTAAATATCAGCTTGAAAATATTTATTCTTGAAATAAAAATAGTTTGAGGTGGCAGAGTGTAGATCATAGTTGGCGCCGAGATTTGGAATTTCAAACGAAGCCGCCGAAACTCCAATCAAAACATTCAAGTTACTGGTCACGCGCGACGTAGATTAGCTGTAATCATGTCTTGCATGTGCAAGCTCCACTGGTAACCTGTAAAGTTTTGCATATCAAAACTCAACTTATTTATTTTGCATATCAGTTTTATGTTGCTCTTTTTCTCGTAAGCCATATATTATTGAAATGCCTTGGCACCTGTAAGCGGAGCCCTAATATTTTTGGTCTTGATCAAGGTCTTGATTAGCCCCTTCGCAGACGTTCTTAGAGTTGTCACGTCGTCACGCAACGTTTCTCTCGTGGGGAGAGAATCATTGCGTGACGACCCTAAGAGCGTCTGCTAAATCTTAATCAAGCCGTGGTTAAAATGATTTGGATTCATTTGTCATGCAACACTGACTGAAAAACAAAAAATCAAAACAAAGGTCTGTGGTTCACTTGAAAGGTTTTAGATTTCGATCCAAATTTGAAGAAATTATTCCGTTGAAATCAAGTTCAAATGGCAAGAAATTACTCACTTTGTAATGAACAATTATTGGATGAGGTTGAGCATGATATCGTAAATTATCAAGACCAAGGCCGTGTTATCTGCCGAAGCCGTATTTCCATTTTCATAATTGTGACCTTTGAACTCGACATGATAAATGTATTATCTGTAGGTAAAAGCTACAGATAATACATTTATCATGTCGAGTTCACACGATATCAGGGATTGGCTGAGGGCTCTTGGCCAATCAGAAGCGAGTTAGTGAGTAACATGTATAATAAGATAGGATGGCATTTATATAGTGTAAAAACAGCATTCAATAACTAAGAATGCATTTTTCAAGTAGAAGAGTGAAATTTAACGGGTTTATCAAATATAGTAAATGTTTAATATCATCATCAACATCATCACCTGATTCCTATTATTATCATTCTTATTATTATTATCATTCTTCTTCTTCTTATTATTATTATCATTATTATTATTATTATTATTACTATCATCATCATCAGTATCACTATCATTATCATTATCACTATCATTATTATTATTATTAATATTATTATTATTATTATTATTATTATTATTATTATTATTATTATTATTTAAGAAGAAGCAGAAGACTTTGGATGAAGAGCTAAACGAAGTCTTGAAAACAAAGAACCAAGAGCTTAAGAAGTTAGAAGATGAATTAGAGGATTTGAAGCCTTGGTGAGTAAGCTCGAACAGACCTATTTTGCGAGTTACCACTGTGTTCCTTGATTACAGACTCATTTACTCAGGGTTAGCCTCATCTCAGCATCTAAATATTCACAAATACCAATGGTAAAGTCAAGAATGCACAACTTCAACAATACAAACACTTTGAAATTCCACGGACCTTCACTGGAACACATGAATATTCTACACAAAATCGAGGCTAATACTAAGCAACGGAGAAGTCGAAGTAGCGAGTGCAGATTGGTTGTAAGCCGGTCCAATTTTTCTGACAAATCGAATTTAACAAATCGAAGTGACTTTTCCATGGTCTGTACTCCTATCGAACATAGAAATGACGTCAGATATGATCCAAACTCAAGTGGAACCACGAGCGCAGCGATTTGTTTTTTACCATAACAGGCAAAGAAAAGATCCAAAAACGAAGAAAAAGTTTGAAAGAAAAAACCGTTTCAAGCGCGCGCTAGCTACGTGCGCGAGCGATTCGTCATCTTATGTGTCTGTCCTCTTATCGAACATGGCTCTCAGCCAATCAGCGCGCGAGAAATTTACAAGTTATGGTAAAAATATTTTCTCAGGTTGCTATTTTTGATATACTTATCAATCATTTGCTTGATTTTCTTTGATTTCAGATAATTTCAAGCATATTGGACACATCTCATGCCTATATATAAAGAGATAGATGCAGTTAACGTTTTATGAGGCAAAAATTTTGAAATTTTGTTTTGGTTCGAGTTTGTATATTTTCTTACGATAGTTGGATTCAAATATTAGAATATAATTATATATAAGTTAAGGTTTTTCAAGTGCTGAGTCCAAGACTCTGTGGGGCTTAGAATTAAAAAAAATACAATGCTCTCAACCCTTTATCTTTATCTAGCCATCTTCTCTCTCTTCTCTCTTCCTCCCTCTTACTGCGTGAGATACAGGATCCATCAAGGACAGCGAGATGGGCGCGAATGCGATGGACCCTAACCTACCTCCAAGGTGAGCAATATGGCGTCCACTCCACCCGCACCACACCCAACACACCTAGTGAATCCCGAATCCCGCGTAGTGTCATTAAGATGATTATAGATAAGAAAAATGATCAATACATATTTATGTAGATATCAATATCAATATCTATTTTAATAATATCAAAAAAGACTAGATTAACACATAGGAATATAATAGAAATAATAATAATCACCGTGCATCATGATATATGCGGCACAAACAGGGAACAAACACCCCGGGGGGGGACTCCCTATTGAAAGAGGGTGGGGATGCTCGCCGAAAATCTTAAAAATGGACCCTAAAAGGGACCTGTGTTGTCAGTTTATGGGCGTGGCAGGGATAAAATTCTACCCCTAAGAGGGACCAAGCAAAAACGTATCCAAGGCTGGGTTTCTCGATTTAATCTATTAACATCAAACGCCTTCTGGTCGTATGAGTTTATGACAATGTTGTCATATACAAACATCGTTGAAAAGAAGCATTGTTGTTGTTGTTTATTTTAAAACCCCTAAAAGGGACCACAAAACTCAGCTGGTGGGCATTCTCGTTCATAACACCCTAAGCGGGACCGAAACCTCGATTTCAACCCCTAAAAGGGACTGCGAGCATCCCCGTCCCTTCGACCTACGAGTCCCCCCCTCGGGACAAACACATACAACCCAAAGCAGATCATGTATAGGTAATCATATGATTTCTCGTTCAATTTGAGATTAATTTACACGATATGATCGAGTTGTTATACCTGACATTGTTTATGGAATTATTGTGAGCTCGAAGATTGTGATTCCACCAAGGAAAGTTTCATAGATGTTTGAGAGTTTGAAGCCTGCTTGTTTCCCAATTTCCTTGTTTTCCTTTTCCGCGTCGCTCCTCGTATTTAAACTTCCGTGCAAGAAGCAGGACGCATGGACTGCAGCAAAACCATGTTGAATACCGTTTATCCCAATGTTCTTATTCAAGACGCCCGCATTAGTCACGCACTCTGTCAACACAAGAATCTTCCCTCCTTCTGGTAGGATAGAACGACATCTTCGTAGAATTTCTACCTTTTGTGCTGTATCAAAAATGACTAATGTATTCTTGAAAATGACCGTATCAACTTGAAAACCTTCTGGATATGGCTCAAACAAATCTTGCTTCAAGAACGTGATGCGGTTCTCTGGGAGCCCAAGCTGGTGGTTGTCCTGAAGAACATTGTGTATCACTGCGGGTAGGTCTCCAACAAACCCCTGAATGTGCTGGCAATCTGGCTGCTTGAGAATAGAGGCAAGAAAGGTGCCTTTTGATCCCCCTGCATCTAGTAGCCTTTTACAACTGGACCATGGATAGACGGTATAAATGGTTTGGATTCCTTTCACGTCTGATAGAAGGAGAAGTTCGGTGTTCTTTGATTGTGCTTTGTTGAAATAATCAGCGAACTCTCGTCTTCTCTCATCGCTGCCAATCATGTGGGAAGAAGAACCTTTAAACTGCTTGGATTTGTCATAAGGAGACTCGTCGATCTGATTCATGTATTCATAGAAATCTTTCATTCCATGCGCAAGGAAGACACCTGACTGGTTGGTCCTTACGGCTTCTGGCAAGAATTGCAAACCCTTTAAGTACTCGTCACTGCTATAAATGCTTAAGAAGTGTCCAAGACTTGGTCCTTGGTCCAATCTTAGCAGCTCCATGGCTTTATTCTTGGCAAAGTGTTTGTTTTCGAGTTCTTTGCCAATTCCCCATTGAGCGAGTAAGCGCATGATCACGTAAATTCGGTCAGAAGTTGAACATCCTGTCTTTTCAGCTATTTCTTGGATGCTAACAGATGGCTGGTCCGTGTTGCAGAGGAGGTCAGGAATCTTGAAGCCCACGACAAGACTCAAACATCGGTTCAACCATAAACCATGAAACACGGACAAAATGACGCTTTCTTCTTGGCTTATCGCAGAATCTGCCATGATTGTTTAGTTGGTAAACTTGGAGTAAGAGAGAGATAATTGGAGTGCTTGAACCTGTTGCTTGAACCTCGCGGTTGAATGTGCAATAGACCTCTTTACCCGTATGCAAATTGCCCATTTCAGGTCTATTGCATAAGCCTAAAAGATCGTTATTATGTATTGCATGGTTGATGAACAGTTTTGTTTTCGGTTTGTGCATAAGTACAATTAATACTAAGGAGCTGCAGAGGCTTCGGAATGTATGAAATGCAATTAAGGTTGCGGTTTTGAGGGTGACAAGAAATGTCATCACATTTGACACCAATAGGTCAACACATCAAGTCAGATCAAGCGCGGTCTTTGTACAATATTTTGGCGGCAATTTCGCGCAGCTTAGAGGTTGTCGAGTTAAATTCGTAACTTTAATGCAGAAATGTTAAAGATAATCGAGCATTTTTCGCTTTGCTTGCATCAAGAAGGAATAAGAAAGCAATATCAACTAGATTGGAATGTTATATCTCAAGTAAGTTCGATTCTAAGCAGTATTTTAGAGATGGACAAGATCAAGATCCTTTGACCTGAGCGCTTTAAACACTGAATCATAGTCAGTTTCATGAATGCCGCTTCTAGAAGACCTGTGAAGAGAAGTAACTAGTATTCTAATTTGAAAAATTGATTATTATTGACTTGATCTTTCCCTTAAATACTGCAAACTTATTCAGCTTCGTGTGCTGCACTTCCCGCGCCAAAATATCAATAACAACAAGGGAATTCATATTCTTCACTTCTCGCCACTTTGCAGGGTAATCCTCATGACAAATAGCTATCGCATTTTCGTATATTATTAGTTTGCAATGTTAGTAAAAAGCATGGTTCTTTATGACATTATTTCTGGTTATCTGGTTTCACGACTCACCAGGCGAATTCGCTCATTGCCTAGTTATCGTGTTCTTCAACTCCTTTAAACCACTAGAAGCGGCTTCTTATCGATAAAAATGGAACCCTTTCCTTGTGCTTTCCAGGTGTTGTCGCCCGAAAGCAGTAGAATTGCTAGGTGACTCGCCCGCAGTTCTATGAGAGGCTACCTTTTTTATCGAAATAATTCAGTGTTTCGATTAAAGGTTTCATTTGTATTTGACTCGAAAATACAATTCACCATCTCGTAATGTTTTGCTATATTGTTTATAATGCAACACGGTTATCTGAGAAGCAATAAACAGCCTTTTTGGAATTGTTTCTTTCCTTCTCTCCCTCAAGGCCTTTTAACCCAGCAATTTTCCAAGCATCTTGTCTCGCAATTTTTGATGTTGTTGTTGCGCGTAGTGTTGCACGAAGTAGAACTCAGTTGTACATTTCTCAGCAGATTGCAGCAACTGGCAACACCATTGCACAGTGTATCAAAGTAAAGGCATGTCTAACTCACAGACTGAAACCTGAAACAACCTCTGGGCTGATCTAAGTCAGGGCATCGCTAACTCACATATAGAACCTTGAAACAACCTCTGGGCTGATCTAAGTCAGGGCATGGCTAACTCACAGATTGAACCCTGAAACAACCTCTGGGCTGATCTAAGTCAGGGCATGGCTAACTCACAGATTGAAATCTGAAACAACCTCTGGGCTGATCTAAGTCAGGGCATGGCTAACTCACAGATTGAAATCTGAAACAACCTCTGGGCTGATCTAAGTCAGGGCATGGCTAACTCACAGATTGAACAATGAAACAACCTCTGGGCTGATCTAAGTCAGGGCATGGCTAACTCACAGATTGAAATCTGAAACAACCTCTGGGCTGATCTAAGTCAGGGCATGGCTAACTCACAGATTGAAATCTGAAACAACCTCTGGGCTGATCTAAGTCAGGGCATGGCTAACTCACAGATTGAACAATGAAACAACCTCTGGGCTGATCTAAGTCAGGGCATGGCTAACTCACAGATTGAACAATGAAACAACCTCTGGGCTGATCTAAGTCAGGGCACAGCTAACTCACAGATAAAACCCTGAAACAACCTCTGGGCTGATCTAAGTCAGGGCATGGCTAACTCACAGATTGAAATCTGAAACAACCTCTGGGCTGATCTAAGTCAGGGCATGGCTAACTCACAGATTGAAATCTGAAACAACCTCTGGGCTGATCTAAGTCAGGGCATGGCTAACTCACAGATTGAACCCTGAAACAACCTCTGGGCTGATCTAAGTCAGGGCATGGCTAACTCACAGATTGAACCCTGAAACAACCTCTGGGCTGATCTAAGTCAGGGCATGGCTAACTCACTAATCGGATTGGAATTTAGCGTGTAAATTTTGCCAATCGAGGGAGGAAAAAAAGAGAACCTGGAAACGCTAACCAAAGGAGAGAACTAATGCTCTACTCACATGTTTATCAATTTTTTTCAGGAAGAATAAAAGCTGTTAATGTTTGATAGAATTATGAATGATTAAAGCTGATAATAACTGACGATTTTGAGAGCGTTGTAACATGTGCGACATGTTACACATCATTATGATATTTTATTTTATCTACTGCGGGTTATTTTTACTTTATCCTGCTTTTTTATCTAACTTTTCCATGTGGCTGTTGAAACATTTTGCTTCGCATGGATGGACCAAATACTGGTACGTCTGAATATACAGAAAAACAAAAGTATGAGAAATGGAGAAAAAAATTTAAATACATAAAAATAATTGATTTTATGCAAAAGCTATAACAGCAAACAGGAAGCCGGCAAGCAAGCAATTGCAAGGAGGGAAAGAAGGAAGGAAGCAAGCAAGCAAATACAAGCAAGGAAGCAACGAAGCCGCGAGTAAGCAAGGAAGGAAGCCAGGAAGCAAAGAAGCAAAACAAACAAGGAAGCCAGGAAGCAATGAATCAAGCATGGAAGCAAGGAAGCAAGGGAGCAAGGGGGCAAGGAAGCAAAAAAAGCAGGGAAGCAAACAAGAAAGCAAGCAAAGAAGTTAGTATTACACTATTTCCGTACCTTACCTTAAATGCATCCATACAGTTCCATCCTCATTGAGACGTGACCGTACCAAGTCTTTGGTCTGACGCGAATGAACCTTGCAATGATAGGCGGATTAAGGGCATGCTTCACGACAGTGTTTCGGTTCGAGTTACCTTTAAGGATCCTACCTCCTCTGTAACTGGAGAAACGTCTTCCATTCAAGCTGTACTGCAATCTGTAGCTTTTTACCCATTGGTTTGCGTCTTGCCGACCTTGTGTGGCAATGTGCGTAAACTTGGTAACTTCGCCTAAATCAACCTGCAGCCACTGGTGGACGTTGCTGTATCGAGCGGCCCACGATCCAATCTTCGATCCACTCGATTTCATATCAAGTCTGCTTAATGCGGGTGAGTGGTTTGAGTTATACGAGGTAGAGGCTGTGATTCTTGAGTCAGGGATGGCGCCACTTTTCATTCCAAGGGGGAAAGTATGTCTACAAGAAACTGCGGGCAAAATACGACAAATTTGATTTTTCAAAAAGGATTCAACCTCAGTTTGTGATATATTTTCTTACTTAAGCTATTTTGATTTTTTTCTGCTATGTTGGTCAAACTTCAATCATATTTGTCGATATATTAATTCTCACTTTAGACTAAAATTGAAATTATTCTCTATTTCACTGTTCGCTTCAGTTCTTTCTTGAGATGCAAGCGCGCTGTGATGTCCAAAAAATCGCCATCATAAAATGGCGTGCTTTGTTTGTGTTCTGTCATCATAATAATTTCAAATAAAAACCTTGCTTTTCCAAAACACATTTATCGTACTTTTTATCGTACAACCTCCAATATTGGTTTGTATGGTTTTGCTAAATAAATTGTGTAGAAAGAGCTGAAGAATGAGGGTCACTCGTAACGTTAAATGTTCGACTTCGGGAACATTGGTCGCAAGTGTAACGACAGGTTTTACTAAATAAATTGTGCAGAAAGAGCTGTAGAATGAGGGTCACTCGTAAGGTTAAATGTTCGACTTACTTCGGGAACATTGGTCGCAAGTGTAACGACAGGTTTTACTAAATAAATTGTGCAGAAAGAGCTGTAGAATGAGGGTCACTCGTAAGGTTAAATGTTCGACTTACTTCGGGAACATTGGTCGCAAGTGTAACGACAGGTTTTACTAAATAAATTGTGCAGAAAGAGCTGTAGAATGAGGGTCACTTGTAAGGTTAAATGTTCGACTTACTTCGGGAACATTGGTCACAGGTGTAACGACAGGAAGTGATACTCCAGGGAGTCGTACACTTGAACTTAGCTTTAACTTGTTCACAACTCTTCGACGATAGGCTGTCTCTACATCCTGCAAAATAAAAGACAAAATAGACCTTATTCGTCGTGATGTAATGTTTTCCCATTTCAGACCACTTGTCATTCCTTAGAGTATCATTTCTTTGTTTAACGGTTGTGCATGAGAAGACACATGAATATGGATACAACTCAAACAAAGAATCTTATTCTCAAGAGAATGACACGTGATTTGAAATGGAAAAATACACCACAACGAATAAGGTGCATTATAGTGAACTTTATTTCACTAAGTTATATATATATATATTTGAAGCTCAATTTGGAGGGCAAAACAAAAGAATTTTAAGCTCTTGAGAATTGAAAAATATTGTTTTGCCCTCCAAATTAAGCTGCATTCCGACGTGCTACAAGGGGTCTATATACGGGATGGATTTCCGAATTCGGCATCATATGTAAGTAGAGCCTTGCTTGTTGGTTCTCTCTTGTGCTTCAAGGGTTTTTCTCCACTGAGGTTTTCTTGTTTTCATTGGCCTCCCTCTCCGCACAATCAGATAGTTTTTGAAGCATAACGTTTAAGACAAACGTGAAACGTCAGAAGAAACACAAAATATTCAGTATTATTCAGAAAAACGAATATAGAAAAAATCTCCCGCAAGTAGTAGATAAATAAAAGAACACTAGCTCGTCTTTGATCAGAAAGTTTGCAAATTGAGGCAAAGTGAATTGCAAGGAAACGATCGATGAAAACGTGGTCATGTCTGCCGTTTGCGGTAGTAAAAAACGTACTTTTAAGATTTACGGATTAAGATTAACGGTTAGACTTTCAAGTGGCTCGGATGACCACTTTAAATGGCGGTCCCGTCTCTCTACACTTCATCACTAACCAATATCGGAGGGACGTAAAAGAACCACTGAGGACGTAAAGAAACGCTGGCAGTGACCACCCTCAATGTCTACACCTCATACTAACCACCTCTCATGATTGTAAAGAGCCTTTGATTATATATACATAGGGCACTATATAAATAATAAATCATTAAATCATTATGATAATAAATCTGTGTTTTACGACTAGAATTACATTATCATATTATTATTTGTTGTTCAACCTTCAATCTTTTGTCAAAGACAATAAATGGAAAAAACAGACGATTACTTACGACACGTAATGTAGCAGAGTTTGTTCTCAACGAAAGAATACTTGCAGTAACCGTTCTTCTTGATGTAACGACAGTTAACGCTCCTCAGACGGTCTTTACGAATCGGGCCTTCCTCGGATTGTACTATTAAAAGAAAATAAGAAAAAATTAAAGATCAATTGAACAGCAAAACAGTCTAAATTAAGTCAACTAGTCGCAATTTATGCCACGATAAATTTTGTAAACAAATTCTTTGTTTAACATCACACTTGTCTAACTGCAAGAAGGACTGACTTTTTTCATGAATTGTAACATTTTTTATACCAAAAGCAATGGAAAATAAATCAAATAATTTTTTCCATATTTATTTATATTATATTGGAGTTACCTGCATCAGAAGATCCTGCAAACAGAAGAAAAAATAGTTGTAGGGTAAACAGGAACACAGCGAACTTGCAATTCATCTTCGCAATTGTTTCGGTTTTGAGTCGTTTTTCAAGCCTTGAACGATGTCCTCCACCGCACCTTGCACGATGTCCTCAACTTCAAGTGTTTTGTGAATAAACCTGTGAGTATATTTATGCCATCAAAGCGAGGAAAAATAAATATGTTTTTCATATGAACTTGCTGTTTGCTAGCTGTGTAAACACGTAGGTGATATTGTAGCTTTTCTTAAAAGCAAATGTCAAATACAAAGCTTGTTTTTGCACGAATATTGGATAATTATTTATTGATATAACAGTCTGCCGACAGTTTGCCTACCTTTTAATCATGATTTAGCAATTAAGAAATTAATAGAGTAAGTAAAATAAAAGAACAATACATACAAAAAAGAAAAAAACATATACAAGTTTATCCATTGGCAAACATTTGAAGGAACATCATGGCATTCTCCAGGGACCTAAGAACGAACATTTCACTGTTTTGAAGAAATGTAGTAACAAATTCAATTGCCTTATTTATGAAATGTTATTTATAAGAACAATTAAGCCAACTTTGAACGTGCAAAGCGACTCAATTAATGCTAAACTTTTTACTTAATTTTATTTTATTATTTTTATTTCTTTGTTTAACATAGCTATTCTTATTATTCTTTTCTTGTTTGTACATATTTTTTATACACATATTTGTAAATTAGTTTCGTTGTTCTATTTCTTATAAATGTATCATGTAATTTTCAATTCATTTTAGGCTTGATAATGACGTTAAGCAAACGTCAAAACGTCGTCTTTTATTAAAATGTTTTTTACAAAAAGTTTTCTATCGCTAAATTTTTTTATTGAAATTATATACAAGAAAGCTAATAGTAAGATTAATATGCTGGATAATATTCCTATGTTGTTAATCATATTCCTTTTTTCTACAAGTAAGAAAAGAAAACGAATAGCCAAAGCAATTAACAAGCTCTGGGGGCTTCGCCATCCTGGTTTCACCGCCAGTGATCATAAAAAGAACGTTTCTCTCTCTACGAAAAAAAAAAAGAAAGAAAGAAAGAAAAAAGATGGTCCCAGGAGCAAGCTCTGGGGGATTCACCACCCTGAAATGCGATACTTGAAGGTGCCTCTTATCAAGAGTATTGGTCATAGTAAATTTTAATCTCGCTCAGTAGTAGGAAATCACCCGGGCAACGAGACCCCAGATGATGGCATAGTTTACTGAAAATGTCAGTCATAAGTGTGATCTGTCCAAACAATAAGCTAAATATCCATGTAATAACAAGAAAATATAATGGTTAAACTAACACAAAGGAGGAAGTCCAAACATCATTAGATCGATTTCATATTCAATGAGTCTATTTAACTTAGCTTTTTGAACTCAAAATTAAATTCAAAAGCCTTCTCGTTCTTCAGTGATATAGAAATTGTAAAGAGGAAACCCTCCACATAAACAGCTGATAAAATTCATATTACGTTTTCTATATTTTTTGCCAGAGGGTAAACAAAAACTATAGATCCACTCTTTTAAACTTATATTTAAAATATATTTGTATTGTGGTAGATTATGTTAATTTAGTTCACCGTGCACTCCAAGGATGGACGGAGATCTTTACAAGTTTTTGACCAAATGTCCAATGTCGTTCTTCAGTGATATAGAAATTGTAAAGAGGAAACCCTCCACATAAACAGCTGATAAATTCATATTATGTTTTCTATATTTTTTGCCAGAGGGTAAGCAAAAATTATCGATCCACTCTCTTAAATTATATTTAAAATATATTTGTATTGTGGTAGATTACGTTAGTTTAGTTCACCGTGCACTCCAAGAATGGACGGAGATCTTTACAAGTTTTTAACCAAATGTCCAAGGCCGCGAAAGATAGGACCATTTAGAAGTTAGCCAGTTTTCGGGGAGGGAGGAAATCCAGAGAACCCGAAGAAAAACCCTGGAATCATCAAGGAAGAGACCCAATAAGTTCTGCTCAAATGGCTGTAGGGTCTATGTTAGATCTCAGAAAGAGCATTTGTTTTTGTAGATGATGTAGATACCGTGTTTAAATAAAGTTTTTTATTATTATTATTATTATTATTATTATTATTATTATTATTATTATGTTTATTGCCAGTTATTTCTGAGCAAGCAGAAACGTTGCTACTGTGTTTGATAGAACAGTACATGGTTAGATCTTTAAGTCTTCTAGAAATTTCCATTCACTTGTGTTATGGAGGCCTCTTTGCCCATACAAACAAATACAGTTCCAAACTTGTTTACAAGGTGTTACGTTTTCTTCTTATTCACTTGTTAGAAATAAAAAATTATATAAAATAATTTTTTCTTGCTTTCTTTTGTTTTAATGAAAATGAAAATCTATTTCCCCATTTCATTGTTTATATTAATAAAGACTTCGCTTACTTGTTAATTATCAAAACTTCATTGTATTTTTTGTCAGTCTACCCTATGTGGGGACAACATGCAGTTCATCCTCTAGCAGTGCCAGTGAATACTTTATGTTTTCTTGTTGTTACATTGATGTTTACATAAGTTTGGACAGATGACATCAAGGACTAATATGACTTAATTAGTATGGTTTGCTGTGAATGTTGCAAAGTGACTTCCTTCTAATCTTTTTTTCAATACCCTGAAAACCTCTGGGCTGATCTAAGTCAGGGCATGGCTAACTCACAGATTGAACCCTGAAACAACCTCTGTGCTGATCTAAGTCAGGACATGGCTAACTCACAGATCAAACCCTGAAACAACCTCTGGGCTGATCTAAGTCAGGACATGGCTAACTCACAGATCGGAACCCTAAAATAACCTCTGGACTGATCAAAGTCAGGGTAAGGCTAACTCACAGATGGAACACTGAAACAACCTCTGGACTGATCTAAGTCAGGGTAAGGCTAACAGATGGAACCCTGAAACAACCTCTAGCTAAAACGAAGAACCCGGAGAAAATTCTAAAACCTAATTTCGAATAATCAAAGGAAAGACTAGAGCAAACTCAAGTCACATGTGATCCAATACAAAGTCTAGGAATGGAACCCAAGTCGACCCCAGCGGTGAGAGGCACGAATAAGCACTTGATTCCGAACAAAACTACACATGCAGAACGAATGTGTCAACCAAGATATTTTAGTAAGGCATATCGGCATTCTCTTTCAAACTAAAAAGGAATGACCTTGGGTATGATCACGAAGCCTAAGGGGATCAATTATTGAAAAATAAGCATCAAGTATTCTTGTTAAGACAAGTTTAACTGAAGAAAACAATGTGATTTTGTTGAACAACAACACCAGAGTTTTTTTTCCGCTTAGAGGACATAAATAATGCTATTTTATTCAACCAAGACATTTGCAGTCGAGGAAAGCCTGCAAGCCTTCGAAAGAACGATCCACTGAAAACTGAAGATGAAGCTGCTCTTTGCTCTGTCTCTGCTCATTCTACAACTGCAGCTTTTCCTTGTCACAGGAACTTCTTATGCAGGTAATTGATTTTTTTCCTTGAGGCATATTGAAGAGATTTTATTGAACTAATTTGGTATATTTTTAACATTTTGTGAGATATTCTCAGAACAGTAAGAAATTTTACTTTAGGAAAAAAAACTTTGTTTGCGGATCTTCAGCGACCTCACACATTGTTTGAAGGAGCAACTGTGGCTTTGTTGGTTACAGTTTGCTGCCTGATAAGCAAGAGGTCCATGTATAGTCCATCAGTTATTATTAGTAATATCAAACGTTTGCACTTGTTTCAAACTATTTCTAATCCATCCAAGGGGCATCCAAGTAATCATATACTCGTTTCTTATCTAATAAATTTGTTTTCTATCAGAAGACCAAATCACCGAGAAACGCGCAGCTCGCAAAGATCTTCTGAGCACGATAAGCTGCAAATACATCAAGAAGAACGGTTACTGCCAGAACCTCATCAAGAGGAAGCTCTGCAAGTATACATGCCGTGAGTACATCATTCCAAAATAGCTAACTAGGCTCCCTATAATGTGCTGGAATAACATCAAAGAAGCTTTTAATTAAATCATTTAAGATTACCTGTGATGAGATTGAGTTCCCTCTGCCATTTTAACCGTTTGAGTTCTTTGTTCAAGTCCTACACAAACTGATCTTTGAGGATCATGACTAGTGATAATGAAAGACCTGAACGATCGATCCTCCTATCCAGGTTGTACGGACAAACTGTCGTCTAAAAGCTGTAAAACCGTCAAGTCTAAGGGCAAGTGCCAGAATCCCTGGAGTATCAGGTTCTGTCGACACACCTGTAACCAATGTTCCCGAAGTAAGTTATCCGTGGAATTAGATTCTTAATTTTGTTCAGCTCTACGGTAATTATCAGTAGTATCGAGGATGTAATTCCCCTATCGTAGGGTAAGTAACAGTTCAATGTTGTTTTGCCAAAAGATTCCTTGGCCAATGAACAGCTGAAATGTTTCTGCACCAGGGGCGTAGCGAGGACGTACGATCTGGGGGGGGGGGGGGGGGGGAGGGGCATTCACACTAAAAGAGTAAGAAAATGATTTTAAAAAAACCAATAAACAAACAAACAGTTACCTAATTACCAAAAAAATTGGGGGGCACGTGTCTCCCCGTGCCCCCCCCCCCCCCCTCGCTACGCTACTGTTCTGCACCATTATTACCTTTATACTAAATTTGATTTCATGATCCGTATCAAAGAATGTGGTAGAAACTTTGAAAAATGATGATTCCTTTGAATGATTAACATGAGGTGGTTAACGTCATACGATAGAACTCAGCGAACCGCGGGAGCTTCAAAAACCTTCCGATTTCTAAGCAATAGCCTTTCCTTTCCTTCGTATACTCGTTTGTGTATATTTATGTACATTAGTGTATATTTCTTTACAATACGAACACAAAACTCTCGGCTTATCTATTTCAACAGCATCTTGTAGTACCACGTTTCCCCTCGGAATGAAAAGTGGAGCCATCCCTGACTCAAGCATCACAGCTTCTTCCATGTGGGACAGAAATCACCGTCCAGCAAGAGCTAGACTCGGTATGAAACGAGTTGGGCTGGAACGCGGAGGATGGTCTGCACTTCATAGCAACGTCCACCAGTGGCTACAAGTTGATTTAGGTGAAGTGACAAGGGTTACAGACATTGCCACACAAGGCCGTGTATCCCCCAGTTACGACCAGTGGGTGACAAGCTACCGCCTGCAGTACAGCAGGAACGGAAGACGTTTTGCTAACTACAAAAAAGGCAAGGTCTTTAAAGGCAACTCGGACCAGAACACTGTTGTGAAGCATGCCCTTAACCCCCCTATCATTGCAAGGTTCATCAGGGTGCGACCTAAGACTTGGAAAGCTCACGTTTCGATGAGGATGGAACTCTTTGGATGCGTTTAAGGTACTAACATACTACTTGCTTTCTTATTTGATTTTTTTTTGTTTTTTCCTTCCTTCCTGTTTGCTGTTAGCCAGTACAGAGGTACAGTACTTTTTCACTTATGTTTTATTGTGGTTGTTATTTCCCCAGACGTACGCCAGCAGTTGCATGGTCTCCATCAACGCCAGGAACGATAATTGATAAAATAAAAGGCCACGTGGAAAGATCCCTTAACAAGACAAAATAAATTAAAAACAAGCTGTAGAGAAACGAGAGATATAAAAGATGTAATAACACGTACCGCATAAATGAATTAAATAAAAAATCTTGAAATGACAGTCATCAGTAGTTCTTTTTTAACTCGTGGATACGCGAAGCCTGACTTCGCTTTTTAGAGAGAGGAGGTTAATATTCTCCATAGAGAAACTACAAGCAAAATTCAAGTAAACGGCAATCTATAAATGAAGCCCAATAAAGCCATCTTTTGTATTAAAACTCCTCAGTTACTAACTCCTCAGTAACTAAACAAAGTAGAAGTTGGAAGGAAAATATATATAAGTTCGATAACCTAAGTTCTTACCAGTTAGATTGGGTATTTAAAGTGACTTCGTAGGTAAATAATTAATTCCGTAATGTCTCGTCATGTCAACATGCAAAGAGGGCACAGGGAACCCAATCTCTGAAAAGTGCACTGCACGAGTTCGTCATAGAGCGCATTTTTCGATTCGGTGTATAGGAAATATTTTTTCTTAACTATACTTTTGGCATGTAGTAGACTGTGAAGCGCCATAGAGTACATATATATGGCGCTATATAAATGTAGATTATTATTATTATTATTATTATTATTATTATTATTATTATTATTATTATTATTATCATCATCATTTATTCAGAAACAGCTTCGAGTCACACATAAACAAAAGTGTTAAGCTCCTTTAATACACGTAAAGATAATAAAGATTGCATCTTCCCCGTATACGCACGCAATGTCGAAAATTTCCGATGGTTTAGCGTGGTATGTCCTCTTATTTACCACGATATGACGTCAAAAATTGGTCAAATTGTCACTTATGTACCAACGAGTTACGTGCTTCGAGTTACGCGCATAGAGTTACGCACTTGACCACGTACACCCAAGTTTGTCTTTACCACACCCAGCGCGTAACTCGATGTGACTAAGAAAGTTTAGCAAGTTCGAGTTACGCGCGATAGACGCAGAACTCGAACACAGAAATATCTTCTCAAAATATCGAGTTACGTACGTGCTTTACACACACAAATAAGCAATAATTAACCAATCGTAAAATGAATAGCAGTAGCAACGTTATCGTGGAGGTTTATTCTGTTTAATGTTGTTCCCGATAGCAAAAGAATATTAGAATATCAAATGTACAAATAAACTAGACGTTTTTGCACAAACATTTTCGATGTCTTTTGCAGTCGAACAAAAGAAGAGCGATATATTTTCACATTCCAATGACCATACGAAATGTGCAAATTAGCTTTATTACTTTGAGTGTTGACTTTTGCTAGCAGTGCATGCACGTACGATGGCGTGGCAAGGTACTATGAATAAGTCACATGTGATCCAATTCAAAGTCTAGGAATGGAACCCAAGTCGACCCCAGCAGTGAGAGGCACGAGTAAGCACTTAGTAGCAACACAGTTTCTTCTCTTCCTCTTCCCTGCTAGCCGTGTCTCCCGTGTAGACGAATCCTGGCAGAGAAAATGGGAGACTCTGCAGATATTGGATAATGTATAAACCCTTTGCAAGTGACGTCAAACCAAATTCGCGTTCATTCTTATTCCTGTGAGAAGCCAGTTCCAAGTCTAAGAATCGTTTTCAGTGCGCATGCGATTTTATCCCGAATTTCTCACCTTTTGTTTAAACCTTTTGGTATTTGATTAAACGAAGGTGAGAAATTCGGGATAAAATCGCATGCGCACTGCAAACTATTCTTAAACTTTCAACTGGCTTATACATTCATCCAATCTCAGTAATTTAGTTCGACGAAATAATTGGGATTTGAAAAACTCAAAACCGGAAGAGCCAGATTCTGGTTGTCTCTGACATGCGCATTATTGTTCTGCCATCTAACCACAGGCAGCCCAAGCTGTATTATGGGCTCGATTTGGAGGACAAAACAAAGGAATTTCAATCTCCTGAGAATTAAAACCTATTGAACTGCAGTCCAACGTTCTGCAAGAACCTTTAGTTCTTTATTTTAGTTGTTAGTTAGTTTTCCATTTTATGGTAGAGACTAGATAAACTAGTTGACCGCGTCGGTGTTTCTAATGAAACAGTTGGAGAATGAATGTAACTTGGTACACCGTATGATATGTGAGAACTTGAAACTGTCGTTTCGGACGTTAGTCCTTCGTCGGAGCAAATGTCAATGTCCATTTTATGCTTATTATGGTTTGGTTGTGACGTCATCACTATACTTTGTTCAACGAGCTGATGACAGTCATTTCAAGAATTATTTATTTATTTATGCAGTATTATTACATCTTTATGTATCTGTTCTCTACTGCTCGTTTTTAATTTATTTTGCCTTTTCAAGGAATTTTTCCATGTGGCCTTTTATTTTATCAATTATTTTTCCTGGTGTGGATGGAAAACCATTGCTGGTGTACATAGGTCGATCTGGGGAAACAGCAACAACAACAAAATACATAAGTAAAAAGTACTGTACTTCTGTACTAGCTAACAGCAATCAGGAAGAAAAGCAGGAAGGAAGGAAGGAAGGAAGGAAGGAAGGAAGAAAAACAGGAAGGAAGGAAGAAAAACAGGAAGGAAGGAACGAAGGAATTAAGGAAGGAACGAAGGAAAGGAAGGAACGAAGGAAGAAACGAAGGAAGGAAGCAAGGAAGGAAGGAAAGAAGGAAGGAAGGAAGGAAGGAAGGAAAGAAGGAAAGAAGGAAAGAAGGAAAGAAGGAAAGAAGGAAAGAAGGAAAGAAGGAAAGAAGGAAAGAAGGAAAGAAGGAAAGAAGGAAAGAAGGAAAGAAGGAAAGAAGGAAAGAAGGAAAGAAGGAAAGAAGGAATGAAGGAAAGAAGGAAACAAGAAAGCAATAAGTATTTCAGTACCTTAAATGCATCCATACAGCTCCATCCTCATCGAGATATGCATGCGCCAAGACTTCGGTCTTACTCGAATGAACCTTGCAATGATAGGGGGGTTAAGGGCATGCTTCACAACAGTGTTCTGGTCCGAGTTACCTTTAAAGACCTTGCCTTTTTTGTAGTTAGCAAAACGCCTTCCGTTCCTGCTGTACTGCAAGCTGTAGCTCTTCACCCACTGGTCGTAAGTGGGGGATACACGGCCTTGTGTGGCAATGTCTGTAACCCTTGTCACTTCACCTAAATCAACTTGTAGCCATTGGCTGACGCTATTATATCTTGTAGACCACCCTCCACATTTTGGTCCAACTTTTTTCATATCGAGTCTGGCTCTTGAAGGTGCCGTAATACTTCCCCACATGGAAGAAGCTGTGATGCTTGAGTCAGGGATGGCTCCATTTTTCATTCCGAGGGGGAAAGTGGTACTACAAGATGCTGATGTAAAAATGAGTCACGTGTATAGTTACCAATGAATGATATGATATACAAGTCGAGGCACAGCTAACTCAAAGATGGAACTGAACTTGAGCATTTGGATTTTGCGGAGGAGGGAAAACGGAGAAAAGAGAGAAAGATCTAACAACTCTACTCACAGATGCCAAGGAATCGAACCTGAGACCCCAGAAGTGAGAGCCAAGTGCACTATACTACCCTTGATTCCCAAATGTTTTTATCGGCTGGAGTTGCGCGTTCTTTGCTTATATATATAGTTACTCTTGGTATTTGTGAATATTTTGAAGCTGAAAGCACTTTAAATGAGTTGAGAAATCAGGTCTGTAGTCAAGGACAGTCGACGGAATTTCACGAATTTCAAGATTAATGAAGAGTCTGTTTCCTACGTACTTACTGCGGGAACATTGAGTGCAAGTGTATCGACAGAAAGTGATACTCCAAGGAGTCTTGCAGTTGACTCTGGCTTTGACTGTTTTACAACTTTTAAGCGACAGTTTGTTTCTACAACCTGGAGAAGAATAAGACAGTCAGAAACAATTCATTATGTACGGGAGGGGTTGGAAAAAAAAGTAACAATGTGAACCATTCAATAATCTTAGTGGGAACATATGAACATGAAATCATAATGACATGCATTAGGGTCCAATTTTTCATTATTTCATGTCATTGACTAAGGAATAAGTGTATCTTGCAACAAGAATAAGAAAAAGAAAAATATAACGATATTCACGGCATGTATTCTTGCAGAGTGTCCTCTTAATAAGGGTCTGGCAGTAGCCGTTCTTCTTGACGTATTTGCAGCTAAACTTGCTCAGAAGATCTTTGGGAGCTGCGCGTTTCTCGATTTGGTCTTCTGATAGAGGAAATGAGAGAAATAATTTTGAAAAGAGATTACAAACAAAGCCAAAGACTGGACTTCATGATTTAGAAAATTGAGTTTGAAAAAGTGTATTAAATTAAGGACAAACTATGGACCTATATATATCAGCTTAGCAGGCACAGAGTAACTAACCAAGCCACACTTACTCCTTAAGACAAGTGTGTGAGATCACTGAGGATCAAATTATGGACATCTTGCTTAGCAGGCAGCACACTAACAAACATTAGCCAAGCCACACTCCCTCCTCAGTTTTGAAAAACAAGTGTGTGGTCATGCAATCAAGTCACACAACTTTTTTTCTTTTCTCAGTAAAGTAAAAAATTCTTACCGTTCTGGGAATATTTCACAAACTTTTCACCCGCTGAAAATTAAAGCGCGCAAAATATATCCATTAGTTCAATAATTTAAAGCGTCTTCAATCATCAAAGCTCGAGAAAGGTTCCAGTTACCTGCATAAGACGTTCCTGTGACAAGGAAAAGCTGCAGTTGTAAAGTGAACAGGAACAGAGCAAAGAGCAGCTTCATCTTCCGTTTTCAGTGGATCGTTCTTTGAAAGCTTTCACTCTTTCGGCCTCAAATACAAATAGACGCGATTGTCAGGGAACACTAGCTGCACTCGGTGAATGTCTTTGTTGAATAATACAGCATTATCTATGCCCTGTAAGCGGAATTTTTCTGTTGTTGTTCAACGAAATCATGCTGTTTGCTTCCACGAGTAAACTTGTTTTAACACGAATATTAGAGACTTGTTTTTCAATTTTTCATTGATTGCGTATTATGTTACCATCTATAAGCTAACAACTACCAAAAAATAGAGTGCAAACGGTAGACATATTGTCTTTCCTTCTTTGTTTAAAAATGTTTTTCGGTGTCTTTATGAATTACCTGGTTGCGCATTTGATTGTATTTGCATTGAAATTGCGCATAATAAATAATAAAATTGTTATTAACTTGATTATTATTGTTATTGTGTGGGCCGGTACTGATGGGAACCAAAAGTGCCGCATAGTGGCAAAGCACTGTTCTCTTACCTCTGGGATCTCTGGTTCATTTTCTGGCATGGACTTCGACTTAGACCAGCCCAGAGGTTTTTTCAGGGTATCGATGAAATTAATGTTTGGGCTGGTTTGCTAATGATGCCGGTTCCAACCCACTGTATTGGGATGTGTTCAATCTAGTTCGATTCGCTCCGCCGTTACATGGACTAGAGTTACTTGATGGCTCTCTCCCATTCTTAGCTTCAAGGTCTTTTAATAGAATGAAAAATATTATTCATTGTGGAATTAGTAGTAAAGAAATGATACTTACTCGTTTGTCTCACGATTGAGGGTCATTTGTAGAGGACCGTGACGTTTCGACTGCAGGCTGCTAGTCTTCATCAGGCGATGGTGTAGACTGGATGGTGCGATCCGACGAGCGGTATATAGACACGCACCATCCAGTTTACACCATGAAATACGAGTTCTTCCTTCTTTAAATTAATCGTAAAAGCTAGTAACAAGAAAAGTCTACATTGTATACTCGGAAAAAGGTCGAAAATGCTAACCAAAAATAGTGGCACATAATTCCTTTCTGCGAAGGCGATCAACTCAGCTGGAAAGTAAGAACGATTGTCCTCTTTCTCCCCTCCAGACACACAGGAACCCAACATCAACACTTGGGGGGATGCCATAAAAGCGTTTTTATACCACCGCTAGATAAGCCAAAAATAGCGTGCTCTTTGCGAGCCAAACCTTTGAGTGTCACGCAAGTACAAAATCCCATAAAAATAACAATATACTTTTATTATTCAGCACAGCCAATGGTTCAGAATTTTTATCGCTCATAAATTACACATCTATTTTATATCTAAAATGTACGAAAAATATTCACTTGTATCGATCGTAGAACTCAATCTAGTCGAAAAAATATTATTTCGTATTTTACGAAATTCTGCTTAGGATCAGCAATACAGTTTTCAAGATAAAGAAAAGATAGAGAAAATGAGGCATACTTGTTCTAGCTTGATAAAGAGAGAAATTATAAAGAAAAATTCCAAATATATACACAGATAATGAATTGATATTATATATAATACCTCTTTGACTCAAAGCGGCGCTTTGTTGACTTCAAAATGAATTCCTTGTGTTTTCATTGTGTTTTCTACAATAAACAAAAGACTTTTGTACTTCAAGCTTATGGTAATCATATTCTCCCAAAGGGCATCGTATCTTGCTTTAATAATCTCGAAATTCGTAGCTCTAAACTGGTTAGAAATTTTCATTACAGTAAACTGGCCCTTCGGGTTACCGAGGAGTCATCTTTGCTCAAAGATGATGCTCTTTCGCGACTTAAGTCAGGAGTAGAAATAAAATCTTCATCGCTTTCCATCAGGCTCGACTGATCGAATTTAATATGTCGTATTCCTGCTTGTATCTTGGTAAACATTCGCATAATGTCCTTATCTTGAGCTCTTAAATCAGCGACTTCTTTACGAATCCATTCAAAAGCCTTCTCTACTACATCAACTCTTTCTTGTTGGGTCTTCTCCGAGCTCTTGTTAATATTCTCAAGGAAGTCATTGGCGGCTTTACGAGTTCTTTGTTCATTGTCTTTCCAGTTCTTCATATTGAAGCTAGTCATAGGCCGCTTTGGCATTCGTGGTAAGGTCTGAGCTCGTCTTACTTGGTGTCGAGTGTTTCCCCGTTTAGGTAGGCTTCCGATAACATCAACGTCTCCGAAACCCACTTTCTTTTCGTCCTTCTCCTTCTCCTCGCTAGAACTAAGCTCCTTCTTCGTTGATCCCTGGCTTGGTTCACTCATAGTTCGTAATAAATACCCTGGATTTTGGCTCGAGCTTCTAATCCCTTGGCCGGATAAAAAGGTATTATTTCTCGGTGATTTTGGGCACGAAGATTGTGGTTGTTGCGGTTGATGGATCAATGCATATGTAGACAACACGTAACGCTCTTCGGAATCTGCTTGTGACCTGTCATCTGTGAATCCAAGTGAGGCGGCTTCCTGAATATTCACGAGGTTATAATTGCCTTCAGACCTCGTATGGATCACAGGGCTACGAGGGTTTCTTCGGTGCCTTTCGTTCGGCGAGCCATTCCCGGAAGAACTGGAACTCCTCTTCTTCCATACATCTTCTTGCTGCGCATCAAGATATCGCTGCGCCATTTCTGCTGTCCTCAGGAATTCAATTTCTCGTGCCTCCCTGCATGATGAGCTCCTCCGACGATTTCCGATTTCCACACGACTGGTTGAGTCAGGATCGCTTCGTATTCGGGCTCGAATCGGTCGGTCGGGAATTCTCTGATCGCTGTCTGAGAGACTTCGGATCCTTCTTACAAAATCTCCCGAAGTACCAGAGATAATTTCTGAAATAATTTTAGATTTTTTGACTTCAATGGAGTCTACTTTGTCAGGTTTGGATGAACTGAAAGCGAAAACGTCGTCATCATCGAGATTGTCCGCCGACGAACTACAACTTGTAATCGTTAATCCATCGGGTTCAGTCGAGCACGTCGACACTGTGTCGGAAAATAGATCAACTTTCTCTTTCAAGTTCTCGCCTGAACACACAGTCCAACCTCTTGGTCTGAATATTTGTCGACGTAATTCCGAAGCAAGGCTGTTTGTGTATGTGTTTCCGTCATCCTTGTCGACAGCCAAATCTTCTTCTGGCAAAGAAATTAGTGAGATGCTTTTTCCATGGCGACCAATCTTGGCTCCATTTTTTCGCGCCTTTTTCCACTTGCTGTAGAGTGTCTCACTTGTCAGATCATCGAATGACTGAGAGATGGTTTTAAGATGAAGAAGATTATTGTTTCCTGGATTTATTGGTGAAAACAGCCCAGTTGCGAACCCAGAATCACACCGCTCTAATCCTTCTTGATGCATCCTGTGAACTAGCTTCTTTCCTTAAAACTTTTTTCAAATTTTTGCTGCAAAACGTAAGGCCACAATATCTGGTCAATGTCAGGTTCAGCTAAAAGTCTTTGACACTGAATGGAAAACTGAGTTCTTTTAAAAACCAGTAACGTATTCTTGGGCGACGTTTGCCGTCTGAAGTCCTATTTTGTTTTTGTTTGACACTGGCGGCAGCAGTTTCAGGCGGTCGTAGCTTGCTGTGAGATGCTTCGCCAAAAGGCTTTACGTCACTGGTTGCCAAGTGGGAATGTGGCAGGTGAATTCTGCTATCGGGCAATTGTCATCTGCAAAACAAAAGTTTACGTTACTTCATTTGTGAGACAAGTAAAGCAAGGAATAGCATGCAGGGTTCCACGGCAGGACTCCATGCTGTAGGGCAAAACAGTAGATTTTTCCTCATTTCGAAATAGAAATTAAATCTCTTGTCATGTGAAAGATTGCATTGTTCCTGTTTCTGCAAAATGGCTGTCGTGAAACACAACTTGCAACACAATAAGTTCCAGACTAAAGACCATGCAACTGGGAATTGCGTTGCCTGCAATTCGGTACCAAAGTGAAAGCAATGACAAATAAGACAGCCACTTTGGGGAATGAAAAAAAAGACTAAGATGTTGAAGAGGAAGAAGAAGAAGAAGAAGAAGAAGAAGAAGAAGAAGAAGAAGAAGAAGAAGAAGAAGAAGAAGAAGAAGAAGAAGAAGAAGAAGAAGAAGAAGAAGAAGAAGAAGCATGCAATTGCATAACATCTTCGTCCCAGACGTTGTACAATCATATCTAATGCCAAACGGAAACTATCGATAGCTTTCAAAGTCCCGCCTCTTTTTACAGTAAAAATTAATCTTTGCAAGACAAATATAATATCATGTGAAATTTCACATTCTGTGAGAGATAACTCTCTGTTTCTGTCTTGCAAACGTCGGGCTTGAAAGTAACTCTTGACAGGGGAACTCGTATGGCTTTCAGGGTGGATAAGCTTTGCAAAATGACATAAAATTATCTGAATTTTGCACTCTGTAATTGACGTACAAACAACCAAATAAACAGCTATATATGACCAAAATTAGATTTAAAAAAAGAATTAAATCTAGGATTTTATTTAAAAAAAAAACCTAAAAATAATTTTAGACAAGTTTGCAACTTTCGGAAAAACGCCGCATGTCAACACAGACTCTCCCAAGACTAATGAGTTTCGCTCTGAGCTGCTTGCCAATAAGATTTTAGTCAAACAATAAACAAAAGTTGATCAAATGTTTATACTTCAAACCAGTTCCCGTTGTAGTGAGTAAAATAACAATTCCTAACTTCTAAAATTGGATAATTTTGGCAAACAAGAAGTTTTGAATTGAAAATATATCATAGAAATTTATACCTAGAAAGTTTCGTATATTCTCTCTGCTATTCAAATGCTTAAGAAGTTTTACTTACCAGTAAAATGCCTGCTTTTTAGCAGAGAAAAACGGTGAAATTCTGCAGAAACTACAGAAACTTGAAGTCAGATGTATAGCCTTTTTGTGTAAGATTCTGTGGTTTCGTTCTGTGCTTGAAATCATCCCAGAATCTTCCGGTATATAACTGATCTCCTCAATAATCTTGCAGTCGAACTTTCCCTTAAAAACACCTATTGTTTTCTTTGTCCGTTGAAGATTATATTAAAACAATAAGAATATTTTTAAAGATTAGCTGAAAAAGTCCAACAATATTTGTACAGGATAGATAATGTACAAGAATAAGGACCTATAGTTTGACTGGAGTTCAATTCAGAGGCATCTTGCAAGAAAAAAGTTTGGCATGGCGTGGTAATTTCTTAGCGTTTTCGTCAGTTGCCGACTGTTTTTCTTTATGATCCTGAATAAATATTTGATTGACTAAGTGAATTCTTTGAGATTACATCAATTATTTGCTGACTCAATCCTCATAATCTGTAGAAAACAATACTCTTTTGATGTCGAGATAAATTTAGACAAATGTTTTGACAAATTCAACACGAACCACTTACAAGCGACAACGTCAACAACTATAAAATTGGAAGTCAATTTTATCTTACTTTTCAGCAGAATTCGTTTCTGTTCAACTGGTAATGAAAGGTCTTTTAAGTTCTGGGGAAGAAGCATTTATTTTGGTCGAAGTTTTAAGGAGAAAGGATAAATTTTGGAGATGTAATTAGAAGTTTGCCCAAGGGCATCCTGGATGTACATGAAACCCTATTTCATAGGATTATTAGTATTGTACTTTTAAGTTAATGAAGATAATTGAGTAAAGTTATTTCTTGCGTTGCTTAGTAACCGAGTTAAGTCAAACTATACCAATTTTACCCCAGCCAGCTAAAAAGAAACCATCCCTCTTCCCATTCCTTATTTTGGAATTCGTGAAAGAAATGTAACTGTTATATCGCATGCATGGACACGCTTTATTTACAATAACGATGGAGCAGTAACATCTGTCTTAAAATCCCAAACAGGCGAAAAAGCAGTATCTAATACACATCGCCAGAAAAAGACCTACTGTGTCCGTGAAATCCAACATGGCCACCATCACGTGACATGCTTAACCTCTACCATTCAAAACCCCGCGCGCGCTGAGAGTATTCTGTTTCCCTAAACCTGTATTTCTTCTTCGTCCGCGTCCTTAATCCACGAAAACTCGCCGTAATCAATCTCTCCATCACCATCTTCATCGAGTAAATTAATCAACAAAGTCAAGTCCTTGTCCTCCATGGGGACACCGATTCCCTTCAGACCGGTATAAAACTCCTCCCTACTGACCGACAAGCTCTTGTCCTTGTCAAACTGGTTAAATAGATCCACCATTCGATAGTTCATTTTCTCGACATAGGCCATCAATTTGTTCATCAGTTCGAGTAGTTTCTTTTTCTTCTTGTTTCCGCCCAGCATTCCATCGAGATCATTAATTAAGCTTCCTGATCTGTTGCTGTAGGTGCACGTGATGGCAAAGAATGGCCGCATGCCTATGATGTGGTCTACGAGTTGTTTAGTTTCAAGGTCAATGACTACTTTGTTTAAGCACAAACGCTCCATGGCGCACTCAACGTTGTTCTTCATGGCGTCGAGTAAAGCATGGGCGCCTGCATTCTGAATAGGATTCATACCCATCCTGAAATGAAACCCAAAAAAAAGATTCATTCAAGAGACTAACACATGGTCTGAAATGGAAAAACATTGCACCATAGCTGAAAAGCATTCCTAGTAAGGAAAGAAAGAATACTCAAGGGAATGACACGTGGTATGAAATAGGAAAACATTGGTATCATATTTCTTGTTAAAGATGTAAATATTCGTTTGTCTTCAAGCTATTTTTCGCGTAAAAAAATTCCGAACTCCTGGCTTGTTTTTGCGCTCTTTGCGACTTGCGCAGTGGGGTTTTTGTTTCCACCAATCAAAAATGAATAGCTCATGCGCATGCGCATACCCACCTTAGTATTTTCAGAGTATCATTGACCTTTAATCCCTCTGCCATTCTCAAAGCCCCTTTAGTAGATATCCTATTATTACTTAAGTCCAACTCCACTAGAGTGTTATTCTCTTTTAGTGATTCTCCAATCGCCGCGGCCCCGTCGTCAGAGAATCCGTTCCAAGAAAGATCCAAGACTTTGAGGGTACAGTTAGCGCGGAGTCCTTGTCCTACAGCGATGGCCCCTCGTCCTCTGAGGTGGTTCCAGCTGAGGTTGAGCACTTCGAGGGAGTCGTTTGCGTCAATTGCGGGACCTAAGTAAGAACATAGCTACGATGTAAGCAACAAATCTTATGCCGTCCCCTCCTTCCTCCTTCAAAAACCAACTTAATTTTATGGAACCCTGAAACAACCTCTGGGCTGATCAAAGTCAGGGCATGGCTAACTCACAGATTGAACCCTGAAACAACCTCTGGGCTGATCAAAGTCAGGGCATGGCTAACTCACAGATGAAGCCCTGAAACAACCTCTGGGCTAATCTAAGTCAACGCAGTTAGGACTAACTCACTGATGAAGCCCTTAAACAACCTCTGGGCTAATTTAAGTTAGCATTCCTAGCCGAAAGAAATAATACTCAAGGGAATGACCCATGGTCTGAAATGGGAAAACATTGCATCACAACTGAAAAGCATTCCTAGTAAAAGAAATAATATTCAAGGGAATAGCACAAGAATTGCAAGGGAAAAACATAACCCCAAACCAAAAATAACTGTAACCGTAACTCTATGCCTACTTACCAAAGATTTTCCCAGCATCCTCTGCGAACCCATTCCCGCTCAAATCCAGCTTCTTCAACGAATGGTTACTCCTCATTGTATCGGACAAAATGACAGCGTCCTTGTCTCTCAAGTCGTTCCACCCAAGACTCAGGTTCTTTAAGGTCGTATTCTCGTTGAGGGCATCACAGAAAGCTTCGCATCCCTGTGTTCGTATCTTATTATGGGATATGTCGATCTCTGTGACGTAGAAGTTTTCTTTGAGGATTTTTGCGAATTCTACGCCACCTCCAGGACCTTGGATTAAAACAAAGGAATATGAATATAACCATATGAATATTAAGGCATTTCTTTTCTTAATACTCTTTTTTAAAGTTAAAATTTTGATGACTCTGATGACTGATTTCAGAGATTTATTCACAAACATGTTTCCTTGTTCACAGACTCATTTACTCGGGGTTAACCCCATTTCAGCGTCAGAATAAAGTAAAGTAAAGTAAAGAATACACATTTTTTTAAAGTTAAAATTGTTGTTCAGAAAGTAGCTTAGAAAGCGCTTCAACTTCTAAAACAAGTCGCACGTGCATATGCAACAAAATGTTGTTGTTGCATGGGGTGGTAATACCAGCATCATTCGCCCTGCAACTTGAAACTCAACAATGTTGCACGACAAGTTCCACGATTTTGTTGCTCGTGTTTCTGCGCCTATTAGCGGCTCAATTTGGAGGACAAAACAAAAGAATTTCAATCTCCTGAGAATAGGAACCTATTGTTTTGTCCTCCAAATTGAGCTGCATTCCGACGTGCTGCAAGGGGTTTATAAACTAAAACTAAGCTAAGCTATGATATTCATCAGTTTACCTCAGCAACCATACTTCTAATGTAACCGAGTGAGGTCTGGGATCTACTCACCTACTGCGCAATCCCGGAAGTTAATTTTCGTTGTGGTCGTGTTGTTCATCAATGCCATAGCAACCGCTTTTGCCCCACTAGGTCCCAGTCCATGATGCTTGATATCAAGCTCTTCGTTCGTGATGTTATCCAGCACAAAAGAGACTGGCACTATTCCCAGTTGTGCGCATGCTTCCCGGTATGCTTTGCGACCAGTGGGATCGAATTCGTCTCGTTTCTCTTCGATTTCTAAGTCTGTGTCGTAATCGCTGTCGTGAATCAATTCTTCGTCGGAATCCTCGTCGGCGCATTTGACACCCGCGGGGGTAGTGCTGCGGTTAAGTTTGCTCTGGCTAGTGACTGTGCGATTTGACTTTTCTGTTAAGCAAAAATATCAAAATTATATTACCAATGCTAGGCGTGAGTGGTTGTAAAACATAGGGAGTTTGCCGAACAGCGAAGGCCTGACGTTCTTAAACTTATTGAAATAGCCAAAGTAATCGCTAGTTATTAGAAGTTTACTGAAACACTATAACCAACTTACTGCTAGATCTTCTACTTTTCGATCTCTCTCTGCTCGTCTTCTCACTTCCTTCTCCAGTGATCAATCCGGGAACTTTTTCCGTGATGTCATCTTTCTCTTTTTCTTCCTCTTTTTGTACTTCCGGTTCATTTTCAGAGTTGGTAGCTGTGACGTCATCATTTTGGTTGACGTCAGACATGTCACGTGACTCACCAGGAGGCAGATTTTAAAAACCAAATTCACTCAAAAGAAAGTAGAGGCAAGCTTTGTCTTGTATGGTTTTTCATCCTTCTTTTGATAAATTTTCAATTGCAAGCTGAAAAGTAAGAGTTGTATGAATCGTATATAATAATGAAGGCCTTTATAGAGAGAGAGTCGAGCATTCTACTGCGTACATACGGTATTCTTGGTTCGTCCTGAGAGAGAGAGAGAGAGAGAGAGAGAGAGAGAGAGAGAGAGAGAGAGAGAGAGAGAGAGAGAGAGAGAGAGAGAGAGAGAGAGAGAGAGAGAGAGAGAGAGAGAGAGAGAGAGAGAGAGAGAGAGAGAGAGAGCAAGAGCAAGAGCAAGAACGAGGGAAAAAAATACATACCATGAAAACAGTCTCCAGGTTGAAGAAAGTAGAACATTAGCTTACAGTAAAATATATGGACCTAGGACAAACCGGTTTTCAATCAATTTAGGTCCTCTAAAAAAACGGAAATCATAGCATATCGTGCGGTGTCATATCAAAACCCGATTGGCTAAAATATTTTCATGCGTTTTCATTGGCTGAAATGGGAAGCCATTTAATAGCCATGGACATATTAGTGTGATCTCCCACTAAACTCAAATCCGTTGTCATTACTAATATCCAGTGTTTTGATTGGATGATTTCTTTTTCTTGCCATTTGATTGGTCGGGAGGAAAGCCATTTAATAGTCATGGAATTATGTGATGAAAATTCTGAGGTTTTTTTTTCTTCAAAAATAGCCGCGGGTAAAGGAAACTTCAGGAAATTGGATCAAGAGAAAATAGGAAAACAAAAACCAGAATAACGTTATTAGAAAAGGAGACAAAATTTTCGGAGTCCGATAATTTTTCATTTTCAATTTGCTTCAAGATGAATTTTTTCACGTTTTATTGCTTTTATCTCTTTACTATTTTTTAAACTTTTTGGTGCTTTATGACATATTTCAAAGGGTCAGTCTATAGATTACATATAAAGTCAAATGTTATCAAAACAAAAAGAGTTATTCAAGAATATAGTAGTGTGATTTTCAGTAGGGAGAAAAAATGTAAATTGAGAAAGAAATAAAGGCCATAAGTAAACACACCATCTGGGCTGATCTAAGTCAACGCAGGGCTAATTCACATGTGCAGATGAATTGGGGAATTTTGTGCGATGTTGGGTTTTGCGGAGGGAGGAAAACTATAGCACGTGCAAAAAAAATCCTCGCATCATGACTTAACAAACTCTACTCGCATGTGATACCGAGTCAAGTAATCGAACCTGAGACTCCAGAGGTGAGAGGCGAGTACACTATGTACCGCTACACCACCCTTGAGTCTCCAAAGGTCTCCAAAGATTGCAGCAGATTTACTAGATTTACAGCAGTGTGTTGGAGTACCAACATGTTTTACCAACATCTCCGTATTCTATAAATACAGAAAGCTTTTGTTTTCTTTTAGTACTTTTGCTTTGAGTTTTTCAACCTGCATTGCATCTCTACTATGTCGACAACCCTTTTAAATAGGTCCACGCATACAGACTTTATTTGTTTTGTGGATAAAACGGGTTTTTCGTAAGAGTGTTAAGGCAATTTCAACTCATTAACTTGTTGATTATTGGCAAATTTTTACACACAAACCAACCAAACAAACAATCAAAGAAATAACTAGAATCAATAAAACGACCACGACATTCGTACGACAACAGCAAATTTCACTAAAGGTTATGTAAGAAGCATACTTACTTGTCAAATAGAATAAGCTTTTCAAGGTTTTTAGCACAGTTAATTTAATATCTTCGCCGTGTCTCACGCTCGCGTAGTTTCGTTTTCTTCGGAAATTAATTAAAATCTGTGCTTTGAGCAATCTCTTGGTTGCTAAGCAACGAAGTAAATTATTGTTTTTAAGATAAGTTGGTCATTGTTTAAAGTTACTTTGAGATTATTTTCATTGTTTTCGAGCAGAATAAAGAACAATAGGATAAAGTAATACAATAATACAGAAATGGATGCCGTACTTGCTTTAAGAAAAAACAACAACAATAATTTCTGACTTTGAAATACGGCAAAGTACAGAATATCATTTTGGTGTTGAAAATGATGACATAGAAGCTAAACCCAAGAGGATTCTGGGTAATCATCAAATAAGGCATAACGGACAAGAACTCAATTTAATCTATTGGTGGGTACAGAAAGTACTGCTCTACTGCTCTCTGTTAAGGGTTCTTTGTTATGGGTACCCTTTGTATCAGAGGCCCGCGAGGGGCTTGGTAAGAAAGGGCCTCCTCTTCCCTCCATACAAAGCTCCTCACGGTCCTCTGAAACCCAGGGCGTAGATCCTAGTTGTCTGTAGTGACTCTTTCTACACACAAATATGTTGTATAGAATACAAACAGATAGTAGTAGACACTACACGCATTTCTGCAATTTGACTTTTAGTTTTGGAGATATTTAATTACAAAATCCAGAATTTCACTTCGGAAGGTGGAGGCAAACCCACCTCTTCCCTTCTAATTCCGGTCCATTCAACTAACAATTGGTTTGACGTCATGCCTAAATGCCAAAACGATGACATTGTGTAGAAAATGAACTTTCAGAAGGCGTTTGTACCCAAGATAGACCAGAATTCAACACGCTCTCAATATCAGAAATATATTTTAATCAAACCAAGGCGCTAATATACTCACTCTCGTAATCATTGAGAAGTTTTGATGATCGTCGCAACCCGTTTTCTAATTGGCTAAAATAATCAAAGACCGCCAAAAACAAAAGCGATGAGTGATTGAGCCCGCGTTCTTTAATTAAGGCCTTCGCTAAGAAAGGAAAACTAATATGGTCTTAACTGTTTCCTGATTGGCTAACTAATACATTTAAAAGCCACCAATAGACATTTTTCTTATTCTCTCTAATGACCACAGACAGTCCACAGAACAATAGATTCAAGTCGAGGCTGGGGTTTTCTATCCTTAAATTTCGTGTATATTGTCTACTCCAGCCTCGCCTCGAATCTGTTGCTCTGTGGTCATCTAAGCGAATTCGGGTCTATTTCAAAAACACAGAAATAGTCCAGTAATATGGTGCAAAATAATGGTCGAATTGTGCACTTTTGGTTAAAAGCACCAAACTTGGCACAATGATAGCATAGGACAAGCTGATTGACTGATTTCAGCAAATTTGCCTCGATCCCGGTCCCCTGAATGAAATCGAGGTGGGCCCATAGCTAAAATCAATGGTCGAATTTGGGTGCTTTTAACCCAAAAATGCACATTTTGAGCACAATATTGCTGGACTAAAACCAGAATGAAAAGAACATTAAAACAGGCTTTGTTCCTTGGATTCGCCACGAGCTCTGATTGTAAATTTCTTGACGGAGACCAAAATGAAGGCGGGCTTATCTCTATGAACCAGAATTCGATTAGAATAGAGCTAACATTCCCAACACGCATGACACTAGGACGAAACCGCTGACCATTACATTTGAGCCCGCATTACATAAATCAGTACTGCAGCAATCGATGTTGCATTCTTTGCTTGTTCCGAAAGCAGCAGCCTTGCACATGGGATTAACTTCATCGGAGCATTCCTCCTTTTTAACACAGCCCTTTTTGAAATCTTTGTGATCTTTGCTATGAAGCTGTTAAAAGGAAAAAAGATAGTTTAATTGAGCGGGGACGGGTTGGGGGTGGGGGGAGGGAGGGAGGATTTTGGTTACACTAAAGAGAGGTCGTGAAGAGAGAACAGATTGGCCAGAACATTCCCCTTATTACGTCTTGATACCACTACTACCAGAATCCTCTTCGAATGATGCCCCGTAACCATGCCAACAGAACGAGGTGAAATTTAAGCAGGGGGAGGGGTGGGGGTGGTGACTCACCGTGAAGCTTACATCCGCCTTGATACATCTATATTGACCTTTGAAAGTGTTATTTTTCTCACATGTTAATTGTTGAAGCTTTCCTTCGCAGTCAGCGTACGATGTGATGCTGTAGCAGTCATAGCACTTTAGACTTTTCACTAATGATGAGAAAAATCATATAAAGGATATGTTAATGTAAAACGAAAAAGGAGGGAAGGAAACAAGAGGCAGGGAATCAGGGAAGAAAGGAAGAAAGGAAGAAAGGAAGAAAGGAAGAAAGGAAGAAAGGAAGAAAGGAAGAAAGGAAGAAAGGAAGAAAGGAAAGAGACATTTCAAAATTATAACTATATTTTTTGCAATAAAAAAAAACTTAAAAATACTTGTAACTAAAAAAAAAAAAAAAATTAGCAAAATATGTAAATCTGTAAATGTATATACTAATAGAACGTGAATAAAAAGTATAGTATTGTATTGTATTGTTGGTGAAAACACATCCACTCCTAATAAGCCTAGAGTGCAGAAAATGAACTGTAATTCCCTCTCCCCCTCCCCCCGGGGGGATTTAGGTATTAAGAAGGGGAGGTAGTGTCGGGATAATCTAAACTCGCATCTCCTTGCCTCATATTTGTGCCCAACACTTCACGTATTTCGCATACTTGATACAATACTCAAAATTACTGCGATTCTCAGTATTCTGCGAACTCGGTAGTTGCGAGTTTCCAGTTGGAATTTGGTTTTTCACTGCCGCCAGTCAAAAATATAAAAGGTGCCGACTGATTAGTTTTGATTGACGGCAGCGAATAACCAATTTCATAGCTAGCAAGCCGTTGAAATGTCTGAGTTCGCAGAATATTGTGAATCGCAGTAAAGCTTTTTCTTCCCGTTAAGGTGCGTTTACACTGGCGATTTTTGCGGCTATTTTTGCTGCGATTTCTGCGGCGATTTTTGAAAATATAATATATTTTGTCTTATGCTTCTAAAGGGAAATTCGTTAATGTAATCTTGGTGTCCTGAATAAAACTTTACAAGTTAATCCTTTACCGTGTTTGACTATGCCCCAAATCGCCGCAAAAATCGCATCTAAAATCGCCGCAAAAATCGCTAGTGTAAACGAGCCTTTAGAAAGTGGTAAGATAACTTTCGAATCGTCTGCATATTTGGCACACACCACACATAAAATGACTAATGTCATAATCGTTATAATTAGGTCTTAGCATAGTTAACTATGGTCTTAGAGAAGAAATTAAAAGTTCTATCGATAACAAATAACAATCGTGGGATTTGAAAGAACATTTGTGGAGACGAATTTCAAAATAAAATACAGTTACAAGCCTACTACGCAGAAATACATAAACTTAAATAAATTTGGTCTCAACTTGTAAACACAAGTGACGCGAACTGGCAGATCACTCATGATAATATACATTATGTTAGAATCTAAGTGGTTTTAATGGAAATTATGTGGTTATGGGATCAGTAATGTTAACTTACCGATTGAAAGTGTAGTAGTGATGAGAAACAGCGTTAAAACTAGTCGTTTCATGACTGGTTGGACGACCCTCCGTGCAAGCGTCGGTTTTAATATTTCGTATTCGCGTGAATAAAGATGAATATTCTGCGAGGTCATCAAAGGATAGAGTTACAGATTCTTTGAAGATATCGAATAGCAACGACAACATGATACACAAGTAGGAATCCAAAAAATTGTACAGGAAGCCCAAGCAATTTTCAGATGAATTTGAATTTTTCAATTGCGCTTTTTTTAGATAAAACTTCAATTTTTATCGACCCCTGAAACATCCTCTGTGTTGTTCCAAGTCAGGGCGCGGCTAGATCACAGATCGAAACAAACTCTACTCACAGTATATGCCGAATCCACGAAGGGAGCCCGAGACCCGAGTTGAGAAGCGAGTGTACTACCGCTACCCCATCCTTGATTTCCATGCCATAATAAATAACTGGAATGGCTTGTTTCGAATCAAAAAGAACAAAACGTTACAAAAAGATAGAATCATAAAAAGTTGTCACCGCGATATTAATAGCTGTTCTCGAGCGCGCACTGCGCCTGAAGTCTGGGTCATGGACTCGCGCGCGCGCGCTTCAAATTCAAACTTACATTTCGAAATTATGCGCGCGCGCTGACATAATCCAACATGACGCGCGTACAATCTTCAAAATCAACGTACTTCTTTTGCTGAAAACATCCACACTGCCCCAAAAAAGTTGCTAAATCAACAAGAAAATATGGATTCTGTTCAAAGAGACATTCCTCCTGGATTAGCTGATTTACTGGAAGGATTTGTACTAGCGGTTTTGAAGGAACAACCAGAAAATTTAACGGGATTTGCAGCTCAGTATTTCGATTCGATCCGAAGCAGAAGAAAGAGTTTGGCGGATCATGGGGTCGATGTAGAGGCATTGGCAGTGGATTTTTTCTTTACGGGAACGGAATGGAATGGTGGAGTGTAAGAATGTGGAACAACAAATACTTACCATGTATATAGGATTTTGTACAAAAAATTTAAAATATTGAACTGGCATAATTGTCGTTGAAACTCAAGAATCAAGCTGACATTTTGACAAGATTCCAGTTTTCAAGGAAGAAACTGTATCCAAGAAGACAAGAATTGAAATGCCACATCACTGGAACAGTACATTCCACAAATTTCTAAATTCCCTGTATCTTCTACAACTTTGTTTTGTCTTGTTTTGTTGAAACGAAATTTAGATTTCATGAAGCATTCTAAGTACTAGAAGATTAAATTATATTTTTTGGGTAAACTAGCTATCTGCTATTAACCATACTTTTAGTGTTGACAAGACATTATAGACCCCTTGGAGCACATCAGAATGCAGCTGAATTTGGAGGACAAAAAAATAGGTTCCAATTCTCAGGAGATTGAAATTCTTTTGATTTGTCCTCCAAATTGAGCTGCTTTGACTTCAAGTGCAAATGGCTTATTAACTGTATTTTCGTTCCAGAAAACAGTATGGGATACCTGTGGTTATAACCCTGTAACCCCCTTTCAATCTCACACCAGATTCTATTCTTTGATACATCTTTAATTGCAATGTATTAGAAGCCCTGTATTATTTATTCACTTGGTGCCTCTCTTTTTAGCCAGCAGAGCTGCTTTTGCAGCCTTCCTGCGCTCAACAGTCAGCATCTCGGCTCGCTTGGTGCTCTTGACATGTGGGTTGAGCCTGAGCATTACGCCAAGGTTCTTCAGAGGATTCTTCTTGAGTGTTGCACGTCGAGCCTTGGGTCTGTTTTGAAATGAACATAACAATTAGAATCAAGATAATCATGAAAAACAGCAACTCATCTGGAAAAATAAAATTCCCTGACTTTAACATCCCCAAATAGCTTTTTTCACTGATCACAATGTGCACTTATTTTACAACAAAAAAATGGTAGTTCAACCACAGGAAACCCAACAAAGAATTCCGAATTAAAAATGATTTTATGAAGGCTGACAGAAACACTTCCTGACTTTTGGGTAAAAGTGCAAAAATTCACTGACCAAAATAGAAATTCCCTGACCTTGGAAAAAATCAGAATTCACTGACTTTTCTCTGACCATGGAAACCCTGGTAGTACACTTGCCTCTCACCACAGAGGTCTCAGGTTTGATTTCTGGACTCTGCATCACATGTGAGCAGATTTTTTTAGGGATTTTTCTCCAGTTTCTCTTATTTTCCTACCTCCACCAACCCTAAAACACTACCGGTAAATAACAACTCCATGAAATTATAGATTTATATTAAAGCAATATCAAAGCTAAAATATTACTTACTTGGTAGGACGAACAACAGACTGAACCTCGTCACTGTTGATGAGTCGGTTGAGGTCGGAATTGGTCATCATTGGACGTGGAAGACTGAAATAAAACACAAAAGACAATAAAAATGTATTCAAAAATCCCTCAAGAACAAGATTAATTCAACTTTGAGTGATATTGTTTAGCCTGTGAAAGTTGAACTAAAGAAAGCAATAGGTCTAGAGTCTACTACTAACTATTAGTTTGCCAATTTTTTCACGGGCCAAATAAAATCATGCTGTTAAAACTTTGTCAACATAGTCAAACATACTTGTAGTTATTCTTTTCTGAAGACTGCTTTTTCCATGTTCCATAAAGACCATCTAACTTTTCGAAAGCACCTTGAGACCAGATAATGAACCTGAAATAATCAAGACAATTAAAGAATTGTATCGACAATTTGACAATTTATACAAAGTGATACAAAGAACATAAATTATAGTGTGACTACTCGAACCAAGACCACCTAAACCATTTTTTCACAAATCAACCAATAGCTTGTGAGATCGAGAATAGGATTGCTACAAATTTTAAAATATGAAAACTGCAGTGAAAGGAAAGGATTCTATAGTAGTACTGAGGTAAAAGGTCAGCAATAAACCACATATTTTGGACAACTTTAGCAAGATAAAATTCAAGGACTTTCCAAGGAGTTTTCAAGGGCAATTGTCTATTTTTCAAGGACAACTTTATAGCAGTTTACAAAGACACTGGACTTGATGTAGCCCTTTCAGCAGAGCACCCTGCATATTTGCAACATGAAAACATGACCAACAGACCCCATAGTGGATTTTACGAGCCGCAAAGAAGAAAAATAAAAGTAATTGAAAATCTTTGTTATATATCATTATGAACAAGAAAAATATATAAAATTTAAGGACTGTTTCCATCTTTTCAAGGACATTTTTAATGGACTTTTCAAGACAATTGGTGAAATTCAAGGACTTTTCAAGGTTCTGCAAGCCATGAAACCACTATGTCACCAATACTCATATACTTCATGAAACTGAAGATCTGGAGCAGGTAAGCATTATCATCCAAATAAAAGGTCAAACAATAAAAAGAAAACACTACCTTCCGAGGTGACCACCAGGACAAAGCTTGAGCAGGTTTAGTCTGTCAACTTGAAGAAGATCGACTCCGGGAAGATTTCTGAATGCTTGACGAATGCCTTGGTCTTGATTGTAAATTATCAGTGGTCCCCTGCGCATGACAGTTCGGCGATTACGAAGCTTACCCTGTAAGGAATTACACAGAATTAGCAATCAGGAAACATAGGTGGCATAGTGGTGAGAGCGCTCGCCTCTCACCAATGCAGCCTGGGTTTTAATCCAGCAAAGAGTTTCAAATGATGGTTAAGTCAAGTATGCTTTTACTCTATAACAGGGTCCGTGCAGGCTTCTTGTGAAGACATTCAAGGACATTTCAAGGAGTATTCAAGGACCAAAATGAAAATTTTCAAGGACCACATAACGATGGGTGCGATCGGGATTACGAACTTTTAGATGAGGAAAACAGGCGTTTTGGGTTACATAAACCTTTCTAAATATTTTTCAAGGAGTATTTACGATTTTCAAGGAATTTTTTCTTTTTTCAAGGAGTTTCAAGTGCCCTTGAAATGAGTTTTCAAATTCCAGCACTTTTCAAGGAGTTCAAGGACCTGCACGAACCCTGCTATAAGGTTCAACATATATATTTGGTTTAACAAGTGCCCATTTTGGTTGGACATTTTCCATTGAACAGTAGTTCCTTTTAGCCCTGCAAGGCTAAACAATTACCTTGCCAGCACGGATTTTTTTCGATTCTTTGCATCGTTCAACATCATCGTAGGCATGAATAGCCTTGAGAAGTTTTACAGCAGCACTTGTTTTGGTAACAGACTCAATACCATCTGCCACAACAAGAGGAACCTCTTCAATGTTCTCAATACGATGTCCACGAGACATGATCAGAGCAGGGAGTGCAGAGGCTGCGAGAGCAGAGCACAAAGCAAAGCGGCGCTGGTTGACATTGATCTTGCGGTGCCATTTGCGCCAGGTTTTGGTAGGTGCAAACATACGTCCTCCACGGCACATCTGTTAGAACAGGTTAAGGAGAGAATTGTGCAGAACTCTTACTTTTTAGCATGGTCAAGTTTCGATGGTCTGTTCTTACATTGATGATAAATGACGACGAAAATATTTTAAAATTCAAGAAGAATAAAGATTTCAGGCGAAAGGCATATGAATAAGACAAGATAAATTTTGGTCTTAAAACAGAATATAGAAGGATACGTTGCCAAAAGCACCCTGACCAGAGCGATGCGTACCACCACCCCTTACACGTGGGATCCTAGCCACGGCACGACCAGTACCCCATGACTCGGCTGATGTCTGGTGACCCGCCAGCTTGTTCACGGCATAGGGCTGACGTTTGTTCTTGGACATGTCCGAGTGGACAAACGTCACTATGTCTGGGCGGATTGGAGCCTTGAATACTGCTGGGAGTGTGGTCTGTCCACTCTTCTCTCCATTTTCATTAAAGACTGTTATGACAGGGCGTGCTGCCTAAAACATGACAAAATAACATTTCGTATGCCATATTCAAATATCAAATGGCTTTTTCAATGTATATAAGCTTAAATGTACAATACGTAATACAGTAGTTAAAGTATTTTTAAAAAGTAAATGCAAAGGAGAATAGTAAAGAAATGTTATCTAATAGTATTCATTTGGGTTATTACTTATCAATTCAAGAATTTCTAGTAATTTTTCAGTCTTTCAACGACAAAAAATGGCAAAAAGAACAATAAATTTTTAATATTTCTTGAAATCAATGAACTGATATTCAATTTTGTAGTGCAATTCACACTAGTTTTTAGCTTAAATTACCCAATTCTTTACTAAAATATAAACTACGAATCTCACTTTAAAATTTGATGGTTGGAAAGGTTTATATTGTGAGCAAAAATAGTCCAAAAATTGTAGAATTTGTGAAGCACTTTTAAGAAGGCCTTTGAGAAGGATGAAATACCCTCCCAGTACTGCTCCCTAAACCTCAAATTTTATAGCTTTCGAATACAAATTCTGGGGGAAAATATGCCTGGGTGATAGCTTAGTTATTATTCTTTGAGTTTAAGCTATTTTTGTGGTTATTTGGAGTCTAGTTTTAGAGTATTTTGCTATTATTTAAGAAGGACTAACCATTTTTTGGTTCGTTCAAGATGGCCGGCGAAAGAGAACGAGTCACACGTGGGTCACGTTGATTGGGGGGTCCCGAGATGAATGAAAAAACAGGGTTCATCGCTAGGAACGCCTGGTAAAAAATAAAACCTTAAAAAAACATTTTTCCCTCGTAAATTGATAATTTTATTTAGCTATTTCGTCAAAAATAATTATAAATGTATCTTTTCTATAATTTCTAATCAGTTTTTATTAAAATATTGAGTTACTTTTTTAATACGAGTTTAGTGGTATCCAGGCCCTTGGTGCCGAACATTACTCAGGAAGCCCAGCATTTAAAATACATATAATTACAAAAAGATTTTCATAATTTAAGATTATTAATTTACATGAGATTTTTGAGCTATTTCTTTGTCAGACATTAATTGTGTTCAGATCGTTCAGACCCCAATGATGGTCCAAGATTATTTTTCAAATTCTTAGTTTGCTCGCGTCCAGACCCCTGAGGGACAAGCATCACCCAGGGAGCCCAAAATCATATTTTTGTTTCAAAATGCTAAAGATCTGAAAAAAATATTTCCCATATTTCTGTACTCCAGAAATAGGAACAAAGTACAGTCTCCATTCCCTTTAGTTAATTAATTTTCCAAGGTGACAATTAGACAAGCCCTTTCGGTAAGTTATCCGCCAATCATCTTTGATGAATATGTAAACAATAAGACAATAAGGTCTTCAGGGCGTGCTCGTTTGCATGACTTTGTCGTAAGCCGCGTGAATGCAATAGGACGCCATTATTTAGAAGGTCATAGAAGAACACTCTTTCTTATCATATAAATAATTCTTAAAATCTCTGAAAATGGACGCCGATAGAGCTTTCGAAGCAATGAAGTTCTGCCAAGCTGCATTCTCTGGTCTTTTGGCTGGCAGCGCTCTCTACATCACACTCATTGAGCACCCGGCCAGAATGGCGATCGAGGATACCGAATCCTTACATACCCAGTTTATCGTTAGTTTTAACCGTGCCGCTCGATTCATGGCAGTTGGTTCTCTCTTTCCAATGGGTGGAGGAATTGCTGCATACTTCTTGAAACCAAGTAAAGGCCTTCCTTGCTTGATAGTGGCTGGAGCTCTCTTCTTCAATGCACCATACTCCTTTGTCTTTCTTATCCCAAACTACGTCACACCAGTCAAGGATAAGTACTCCGTGGTCACTAAGAAGTTATCCGAGAGGCAAATCAGGGATACGATCGATGCATGGAGTTTCTATCACCTAGTGAGGACCACTGTGGATGTTGGAAGTTTCTTATACTGTGTCTACAACATCGTGTACGGCTAAAGTCCGGAATGGAATCTGTGGACTTTGAACTGTGTGGATCAATTCCTACATCAGAGTATATGTAACGTTTACTAACTTTCAAAGTGTTGTAGTTATTATAAACTTAGTAGTATAAAGATGTACAAACTCGTTTTTTTTTTGTAATAGTTTAAGGGAATTTAATCTGCCATTTTTGATGTGAAAATTTGAATAAATATTGTAAAAAAAAATACCACTGAACTCTGAGTTTGGCTTTCGTAAATGGAAATTATCATCAATATACAAGGCCAAAGTAGTAGTCGCTGCGCTCGGGTGCAAAATTAATGCTACTCCGGCCACAAATAAACAATATGCCCTCCAAAAGTCATGTTGTTGTCCTATTCTTCAGATTCGCAGTTACTTACTTTGCATTACTTACTTGTAACTTTTTCCTGATGGGAGGTATGAAAGCACAGAATTCATTTATCAGAAATCTTAAAAAAAAATATGTGGAAGGTCTGTTCTTATGATAGTTAAAAAAAAAATTCCTGAGTTACAAAAGTATTTTCATCATTTATTCGATTCTATTATTACCAAGTGTACTGTGATCCTAGATTATAATTCTTACAAGTTCCTTATATTTTGAATAATTGTGTACAAAATATATGAATTTAACATCAAAATATGTCATACAAATAGACAGTAATGCTCACCACTAAGACTACAAAGATTTCAAAGTAATCTTTGCTGATTTGTGGTTGTGGGAATTAAGTATGAATCTTTACAAAGGAGTTTACAAAATCCAGACTCTGTTTATAGTTCATTCGAAATTTTTCCTAAAGTTGCATCATATCAGCCCAATAAACATTGAGTTTCAAAGCAGTTCTATTTTCTTAAATTATAAACGCAGAATCCAAACACGGCTAGAGACAAAACGGTCCTAAACGTGTTCAGCGAATTCCACTTTTCCAAATATCTTCTAACATACTCGTCTCCCTTCTTTTCTGCCCTCTGCTTATCATATATTGGACCTATGGCAAAAGGCCACATAACGAGAGCTGTGTATGGAAGGATTACAGCCATAGCTCCACCGGCGAGTACCCAAGGTATTCCCTTCTCTTTAGGCTTGAGAAGATAAGCTCCAATACCAGATAAAGACGATATTAGGACGAGAAATGGCATCGGTTTGGCACTAACAAGGGCTTCCTTCCATTCCAAGTACATTTGTGTAGTGGCCAGCTTTCTTCTTGCGGGATGCTCAACTAACGTGATATACAAAGTCCCTCCAGCGAACAGACCAGAAGATAGTGTAGCAGTTTTTGTTAAAGAACGGAAAATCGTGGTTTTGAAGCCCATTTTGAGAAGACAAATCGATTCTTTAAACCTGAGTGTTTCAACAGGGAAAAGTCGCTTCAGCTTAATTACAGGATCGCTGTGGCGTGCAAAATTTAACCCAATAGGGAGGGGTAAGGACACGAATTGCACTTCCTCTCAATACTTTCATTATTTATTGTAAAAATTGTCGATATTCGGCTGAAATGTCATTATTTAGAGGTTTGAGACACTCTTTTTCTAAATTTAGCCTCAGTTCTTCTACATCCGATCAAGGACTGAGACAAAAGTATCCCCTTGGGGTGGGGGTAGATATATTGTCGCAAGGATTACTATGTCACGAATTTAGAAATAAGCAAGAAAAGGATTAAAAAACAAACCAAAAACTAAAAAACTAGGAACATGAAGAAGATAAAATACTAGAAAAGAAAAAATAAAGTGATAAAATTGATATTTTAGAGCAAAATTCTTAACTTCCGGTCGTAATCAGATTACCGCTGACCTGCCTAATTTCAAGGAAATCTACAAGGGGTATATTATTACATTATTATACATACTTTGAATGATATGATGGCGGGTTCTTCCTCTCCGGAAAATGACTTTGAATGCACCTACAAGATCTTAGTTCTCGGTGACAGTGGAGTTGGAAAGACTTGTTTGATATTTCGGTTTACCGAAGATATATTTTCTGATAGTTACATATCCACAATTGGTAAGTTGGGATGGCTTTAAGGTGGTTAGTGGAAGCTAGCTTTTTCTTGGGAATTTTAAAATCAATATACTTATCGATAAAGAATGTAGTTTGCTTGAAGATTTAAAGCTTAAGGAGTTCTAATTACCTTCAATTTTTGCATTTTAACAAGCTTAATATGTAAAGGTTGAAGTTTGTATTTCAAGCTCCAAACGCGTTAAAGATTGTTGACATTTTTGAGCTTATTTTAAAAGAGAAACAATATGATTTCAAACATATGCAAATATTTCTGAGGTTTATTAACCCAAAATCCGTTATTGCTGAACAACCTCTTAAAGAAATTGTTAGAAAAACGCTTAAAATCTGCCACAATATTACAAAGTTTATAGTGAACTCCAAGACACCTAGTATATGTTATTCCTTGTGCACAGATATAATCAAGTTGACAGCGATGTCGCGGTAAAATTACCGAGTCGAAAGCTTTTAATATTAAATTCTTTCTCTTATGGTTAGATTGTTTTGAAAAATGTATATTTGAGATGTCTCCCGTAACCAATGGATTGCGGAATTAGCGAATTGAATATACGTTTGAACATGTACGTATTGTAAACAATCACTGTAGGAGCTATTTAAATTCTGCAAGATCATAAGGAATGACTATATATATACTGCTATCTCTGCTGAATCTTTCGTACAAAGATATTTCGTGAAAAATGAGAGTGTATTTTCGAAATGTTTGTTTGTTTACTTGCTTGTTTTGTTTTGTTTATTTGTTTGTTTGTTTACAAATAAATGTATTGGACAAACTGCAGCAATAGTCAATGTAGCATTATTTTCATGAATTTCAAATTCTTTTGTCAAGCCATTTTTGTGTATTTTTTTGGCTCTCTTTAACCAACATTGTAAATATTATCTGAAGATAAAAACAATTTTTTTCTGTACAATAATGTTTCTATAACTAAGGTTTTTTTTACACTTGTATGCAGGAGCCAGTTGTACAAAGCCTGAATAAATCCTTATCCAGCAGATAAAACTTATACACTGGATAACTCTTATATGGTGGATAACTTTATCCAGGCTTCGTATAACCTACTCACGTGTGATTGGTCTGCTTATAACTGGACCATTTTTTTGCCGTCAGAACCATTTTTTAACCTTGTAAAAAATATTAAGAACATAAATTGATAATGACAAAACCAGACTGCATTTTCACTTTTTTAAAAGTTGACCACTAGCTATCTGTCCAAATGGTAGCTACAGCCCTGAAAAGAGATGGATATGTCATCAACCAGAAGGTTTATCAAAATGATATATTGTACCGTCTTCCAAATGACAGGCATCCATATATATTGTAGGTCAATGAAACAGGATTTGTTTCCTTTGAGAAAAGAAATCCCTCCATGAAACCCCTCTATAATATTATACATGTGTATTTCATTTATTTGTTAGGAATCGACTGTCGCAGCAAAGTTGTTGATCTTGATGGACAAAAAGTTAGGTTGCAGATATGGTAAGAAGTGGCAAAATTTATATGTTGAATTAAGAGACCTTGGGGGGGGGGGGGGGAGGGGGGTAACAGAGCTGACTTGTATTTGATCTGCATTCTGACATGCTGCAAGTTAAGGGGTCTATATAGCTAGCAGTACACCAAGGAATCAAGACCACTTAGGAAATATGCTATAAATACTGCATTCTCTATTCATGATTAATTCCTCTCTTACAGGGATACTGCTGGCCAGGAGAGGTTTAGAACTCTAACAAATGCATATTATCGAGGTGCAATGGTGAGTATTACGGACACCACTAGATAGAGACAAAACAAGGGTCCTGATAGGAGTTAGCAGTGCCCTGACTTAGATCAGCCCAGAGGTTGTTTCAAGTTCGATCCATAAGTTAACCATGCACTGACTTTGATCAGTCTGGCTAGAGGTTGTTTCATGGTTCAATCTGTGAGTTATCCATGCCCAGGCTTTTATCAGCCCAAATGTTGTTAATTCAGGGTGTTCTAATCATGCCTCTTTCCTGTATTATTTAACCCTTTTATTGTTCATAAAGTTTAATGTAACCTTATTGTCTGTTATCTCTCTCCCTAGGGTATAGTACTGGTGTATGATATCACAACTGAAGACTCTTTCACACATATTTCTCAGTGGTTACAAAATATTCAAGAGGTAATTCAAGTTTGTCAGGAATTTAGCAGTTGATTTTTAGAGAGGGATGAAAACTTGAGAACGAGGTGAAAACCCTCAAAGCACAGTAGATAAGCAACAAGCATCTTTTCTCACAGATGACTGAGAGCCTGGTGGGACTCGAACCCCGGCTGCATTAGTGAGAGGCGAGTGCTCTCACTGCTACGCTGAGAGCCTGGTGGGAATTGAACCCCGGCTGCATTAGTGAGAGGCGAGTGCTCTCACTGTTATGCTGAGAGCCTGGTGGGAATCGAACCCTGGCTGCATTAGTGAGAGGCGAGTGCTCTCACAGCTATGCTGGCTATGTTTCCCATGCAAAACCATGTCTGGTGGGACTAGACTCAAAACCAAGTCACAGTGGTGAAAAGGGAGAGCTCTCACTTTTATATCCCAACCAGGTTTCCCAAAGATAATAAGACACTATATATATGTACACCATACTTATTTCCCATGGACATAATTTTTTTTGTCTTGTCTTGTTTCACCAGAATGCTTCTCCAGATGTTTGTAAAGTTCTTGTAGGCAATAAACTAGATGCAGAAGATGAGAGGATTATAGACACCTATCGTGGAAAATCAGTATGTAGAACATGAAGGAAATTATGATGGTCGATATATTTAGTCTTACAGTGCTGTAGCTGCATGAATTGTGCTAGATTTAGAATGTGTGGTGGGGCTTACTTGACTGATGATGATGATGATGGTGGTGGTGATAATGGTTACTGTCATTAATGATGATTGTGATGAAGTAGATAAAGATATAGTGATGATAATAATGGTGATGATGATGGTGATGACAATGATGGTGATGATGATGTATCATGTTGATGATGGTGATAATAATGATGATGGTGATGATACATAATGATGATGATGATGGTGATGATACATAATGATGATGATGATGGTGATGATACATAATGATGATGATGATGGTGATGATACATGATGATAATGATGATGATGGTGATGATACATGATGATGATGATGATGGTGATAATACATGATGATGATGATGGTGATAATACATGATGATGATGGTGATGATACATGATGATGATGATGATGGTGATGATACATGATGATAATGATAATGGTGATGATATATGATGATAATGACGATGATGGATGATACATGATGATGATGATGATGATGATGATACATGATGATACATGGTGATGATGATACATGATGATGATACATGATGATGATGATGATACATGATGATGATGATGATCATGTTGATGATGGTGATGGTGTTGGTGATGGTGATGAATGATGTTTAATACTTATATATTGCACAAATGTGATGTTGAACATGATGGCAGTGTTTGTTGCCTCTGCCGTTGATGATGATGTATGTGGTGATAATGATGATAATTGATGATGCTACAGTATTGATAATGATGTTGATGATGATGATGATGGTATTGATAATGATAACGATGATGATAATGATCTATTTCCCCCCCCCTTTTTTTTTTTACACAGGTAAGTGGTAATGAAGAATTAAAGTTTTTCGAGGCAAGCGCCAGGACAGGAGAAAATGTCTCAGAGGTATTGTCTTTAAGTATCAGTGGTAAAATTAATTAATTATAGTGATGCATACAATGTATGCTATAAGCCAGTTCAAAGTTTACGAATCGTCTTCAGTGCGCATGCGATTTTATCCCGAATTTCTCACCTTCTTTTGTTTAATTAAAAACAAAAGGTTTAAACAAAAGAAGGTGAGAAATTCGGGATAAAATCGCAGGCGCAATGAAGACGATTCGTAAACTATGAGCTGGTTAATACGAGTCATTTATGTAATATGGGAACACGAATTTTGCCGAGGCTGTGATTAAGCCGTGGGACTGAGCTGTTTCAGACTGAGGGGAGGTGGGTGGGGTCAGTCAAAAATCATCTAGCGTGACTTCGTGACTTTGCCATTTGTTTTAGCTCGTCTCGAATTGTAACGAACGCTTTTCCTTGTATTTCCTTAGGCTTTTGTTGCCGTAGCAAGACAAATAAAAGAACGGAGAAAACAAAAGGTGATTCACGAAAACTTGTTTCATAATTACATATTTTTCTGATTTTCAGTTTAGAGTAGATATATCTAGATGGGATTCATGTGAATGATGAAAATCACAGTGCGTGGCACTGTTACAGTATCAAATCCGTCCAGCGTAAAATCATTGTGCAACATTGCGTGCAATAAAACTGCGTCGTGGTGCGCGCAATGTTGCACTGTGTTCCCGTAGCTTTGTCTTCGACTTTTTTCTAATTGCTCTATCTCCTTGTTCCATTGTCTTTTTTAGGAAATGAGACTTCAATTAAACGAAGGTTTCAAACCCATTATAGCAGATAACGAAGCCAGAAGTCAACAGAAGTCATGTTGCGGGAGCTAGTTGTGGAAGTATTCGATGCATACATCGTCTGTAGTAAAGCTGGTATTTGGGAGTCAAGGGTTGGAGGATGTGGGACCGATAGTAAATAGAAGTAGCTAGAAACTGAAACCCCGTCAAGAAAGACTATATGATGATGGTGATGATGGTGGTGGTGATGATGATGATGATGATGATGATGATGATGATGATGATGATGATGATGATGATGATGATGATGATGATGATGATGATGATGACAAAAATGATGACTGATGATGACGACAACGATGCATGATGATGATGGTGATGATGAGGGAGGTGATGATGACGATTATGATGATGATGACAAAGATGATGACTGATGACGACGACAACGATGCATGATGATGATGGTGATGATGAGGGGGCGATGATGACGATGATGATGACGATGACGACGATTATGACGACGATTATGACGACGATGATGACGACGATGCAAGATGGTGGTGATGATGATGACGACGATGATTATGACGACGATTATGACGATGATGATGACGACGATGCAAGATGATTGTGATGATGACGACGATGCAATATGATGATGGTGATAATGATAAGGGCGTTAATGTTGTGACGACGTTTCGATAAGATGATTTCAGTGATGATGGTGACGATGTCGTAGTGGTGATGATAGCATAAAAAAGCTTTTTGTAGATTATAACTTAATAATTGGTCACAATCCCTTACTAAACTCCAAAAGCCAATAGAATAATTTCATTAAACCCGTGAAATAGATATTAGTCTTTCATTAACATGTTTTATTTTATTCGTATACATTCAACCATTAAGGAGCGGAAGCATGTTGCAATGTTGCGCGCAATATTGCAGGCAATGTTGCTGAAGTCGGATCGTTTTCTACTTCAGCAACATTGCATGCGTGACATGACTCGCAGCATCGACTACCTTCAATATTGCGTCGTGTGACATGGCCTGCAACATCGATTGCCTGCAACATTGCGCGCAATGTTGCACCGTGTGTCCATAGCTTTAGATTTTGTTTCACGAGTTTAGTGAAATCAGTGCAATTCCTATTAAGAAGCCGGCATTCCATTGGAGGATGTGACTCTTGCTCAATACAACTGTGTATTGCGATCAAGAGTCCATCGCTAGGAGTGTCGAACATTTTCCTTAATCAGTTTATTTTCAATCACTCAGCCAATCATAATAGACCTTTATGAATTTATAAAATACCGCTGTGCTCCTTGATTGCAGACTCATGTACGCAGGTTTAGTGTGTAAAATGGTGTAAAATGTTCACAAACAGACCCCTATCACGTGACATCAAAGCAGCTCAATATTTGGAGTACAAAACAAACGAATTTCAATCTCCTGAGAAATAACAACCTATTGATTTGTCCTTCAAATTGAGCTGCATTCCGACGTGCTGCAAGGGATCTATACCGGCAACGGTAAAGTAAAAAATATATCAGACGCTTACGTCTTAGGGTCTGGTTTAAGCAACGTTTCTCTAACTTAACTTGTATAAATTATATTGACAATAAACATTTTTAAACACCCAAAAACAGCCTTAACTTCTTGTTTCTCCCCCTCCCCTAGCTTCCATTGCAGACGTAGTAAGAATGTTGTTTTTCAGTAGAATGAGACCGTTATTTCGTCTTGATAAATTTAACCAATAAAGTTGTAGTCTTCACACATGAGCTAGTTACACTAGGCTAATACACACTAATAAACGCTAGCAGATAGTCGTAGACTTTGACTAACAGATTTTGTTGAACGGGTTTATCGTAATCACTCTAATCTATATCGCAAAAAGAAAAGAAAAAAACAGCGTGTAAGCACGAAATACACAGAATACTACAATTCTTACCAGTCTCCTTCCACTACTAGGTTCGTTCTCGCCGCGCAGGAATCGATAGAAGTGGGTCCAACTCTGGATTACTGCAATGGAGCTGTTCAGTGTGACGTCACTAGTATGGAAAAACGACTTCCGGCTCCAAAACGAAAAGCAGTTTTATAAAGATTTTTCTTACTCTTTCTTCATGACAGGATTTGTTGTCCAAAGTTCTAACTGTTTCAGGTGGAGATTAAATCATTGCGAGCATTTTTCGCTTTATTTTAGCGTTATTTGTGAGCAGTTGGACCCGGAAATACGTCAGAACATAACAGCTAGCTCTATGGAGGCTTCCTCCCCCCCCCCCCCCCCCCCCCAGGGTTTTAGAAGAGTGCATCAACTTGTATGCTTATAAGCTTATTTATTACGCAAAGTCACAGAAGTTACACACATACATATATAAGGAAAAATAATATACTTAACAAGGGAAAAATACTAACTATGAGAAAAAAGAAAACAAAACTACTGAATCAAATAAAAAAAAGTATGAGCATGCTTTGTTGCTATTCTGTTAACATATACGATTATAACCAATCACAGTCCTTCGATTCCTTAACCAATGACAGACAAGCTAGTATCATCCAATTAGAAAATCCTTATTGGTGTTAACCAATCACATCCTAACATATTACTAAGCCAATCAAAATCCGTTTACAATTCTACGCCAATCATCTACCAACTAGTATCAACCAATCATAGCTTCGTTTATTAAGTCCTAATCACATATTTCAGCTACAAGATCTTCGAGTATTTTTCCATTGCTGGTTTCCTCCTCAGCTGTTGTGGATTCAGTGGTTTGGTCTTCCTGTGGTTCTGTGGCAGAGCTGAGGACCTGGGGCGTGTCTTTCAAAGTCCTGACGTAAGTGAATCCACGAGTACCATCAGGACCAAGTGGTTTACGAATCACCTCAAACCTGTAGAGAAATGGGGAAATATAAGAGAACATCTTTTCACCGCTTTTTAACAGACCGGAGAATTACTCATTGCAAACATTGAAATTCCACAGACCTTCACTGGAACACATGAATATTCTACACAAACTCAAGTTTAGCTCAGGGCAACAGAGAATTCGAAACGGGATTATTCTGACACGAATCGCCATCTTGGATGACTTTTGACCAAAGAGTTAGGCCTTCTTGGAGCACAACATGATGCATTGTGGTCTAGCTTGGGTACAAACAACACCCTATAAACCAAGATGAACTAAAGATTTTTGTACTCAAAATAGACCACAATGCACCATGTTTGATATCTCAGAAAAGGCCTTCTCTTTTGAAAGGGATCTACTCACTTTTCTTTGCCGTTTTCCTCGGAGGAGATGGACCTGGACTTCAATTGCAGACGCTCTGGCCTCTGTGATTCACTGGAGAAAGGAAAAGAAAGAAGATAAAACATAATGATTGAGAACATTCGCACAGAACAGAAACCGATAAAAACAGTAAGGAAAAAGAGGAAGGAAGAAAGAAAGTGAGAAGAAGGAAACGAAAGGACAGGAAAGGTAACTGAAGGCAAGGCAAGAAAAAAGAAAAGAAAATTAAAGAAAGGAAACGAAACGAAACGAAACGAAACGAAAGGAAAGGAAACGAAAGGAAAAGAAAAAGATTTGCAGTATTACCTGATTCGACGCACGTCAATGGCACTGAGTTTTCCACCTCGTTTCTGCACAACATAGAACTCAACTTCATCTCCGGGCTGAGAAAATACGAAGCGATAATTAAAAATATTAATGATAAAAGCGAATAATACTTTAAAAGTGTTACTAAGTCACTCTGCAGCCTAAACAAAGACTTGTCTGTTACCTGCAACTCGACGTCTCCAACAACTTCACTGATGTGGAAAAACAAGTTCTTGCCTTCGTCATTCTCGTACGCGATGAAACCAAACTGACGTGAACAACGAGTAGTACAATGTTAACAATTTACCCTTGGGAAGACGTGGGGGGGGGGGGGGGTGGTTGTGTTTCATAAGTTTGTCTCAGTAACAGGTCTATGAAACGAGGGCCCCAGAGATTTTGAGTAGGCCCTTTTCGTTGGTACTGTAATGTTTTCTCTTTTCAGACCACGTGTACCCTAGAGTACCATTTCGTTAACGATTGTGCATGAGAAGACACATGAATATGGATACAACTCAAACAAAGAATCTTATTCTCAAGAGAATGACACATGGTCGGAAATGAGAAAATATTACACCCAAGGTAAAAGGGTCTACAGACCCCTTGCAGCACGTCGGAATGCAGCTCAATTTGGAGGACAAAACAATAGGTTTCAACTCGCAGGAGATTGTAATTCTTTTGTTTTGTCCTCCAAATTGAGCTGCTCTGACGTCAGGTGAAAGGGGTCTATTAGACACAGTTCAAACGTCGATCTTTGACCACCTTACTGGGCCAGATGAGAAGATCGACATTTGAACTTGGCCTTAGCCTCACAAAAAGAGACTGTTTCATAATCAATAGCATTCTTACCTGTCCTTTGATGGATTCCACTTTAGCTCTCACACGACGCCTCTCAGGGACAACCTCCATGGCCAGACGATGGTCATTGGACTTGTTGATACCAACCTTAAATCGAACCTTCAAAACGAATACATGGAAAAAAATTAGAACATTTGGAGGATTAAGATTTATTAGAGGGTGGCGGGTGCAGAAATAAAAAAATATATAAAGGGTTGATGGGGGAATAGACCTTTATCCAATAGGCCATTTTCGAGATATAATATGCGAGCGCTTTCAAAAATATCGCAGGCGCGTACATGATCTCGAGGCATTTTCGGGCAGAGTCAATAGCGCGCGCGATCTTGCCCGAAAATGCCTCTTTTTCATATCTGCGCCTGCGATATTTTTGAAAGCGCTCGCGCATCTCGAAAATGGTTTATTTGTACAATACCACTGCGTTCATTGATTACAGACTCATTTACTCAGGGTTAGCCTTGTTTCAGCATCAGAATATTCACAAATACCAACAGTAAAGTAAAGAATGCACAACTTCAACAATACAAACACTTTGAAATTCCACAGATCTTCACTGGAACACATGAATATTCTACGCACAATTGAGTCTAACCCTGAGCAACCGAGAATGTGAAACTGGAATATAGACCCCTTGCAGCATGTCGGAATGTAGCTCAATTTGGAGGATAAAACAATAAGTTTCCAATTCTTTCTTCAGATTGAAATTCTGTTGTTTTGTCCTCCAAATTGAGCTGCATTCTGAAGTGATGTAAGGCGTCTACTTCATACAAAGCTTAGATTCAACTTCCATTTTGTAGTTTAGATCAACATATGTTTTCAAATTTGCAAAAATCAGAAGAAGTAAGTAAGTAAGACAGTATGTAGACACAAAGGAGCTTACAATAAACTCCTTAGGACATCCACATGCTATCTTATTCATGATCTACCTTGTCTCCACACTGGAGCACAGTCTTCTTGTCCACGATACTTGTGATGCCATATTCGATAGTGAAAGACTGGGGAAGAGTTTTCTCGTTTCCTTCATTGCCATTCTCCTGCTCCTCAGGGAAACACTGCTCTATCAGCCCTGCATATTCCATTTGCTAACAAGGAGAAATAAATAAAAAAATTAGATAAAGAGTGGAAATATTTCAATTCCCTTGCAAAATGAGCAAGGATTATACATTGCAAAAAAATCTCAAAGAGAGGCCTGTGAAGAAAGCTATCCCAGATAATACAAGGTTTTGCTATTATCTCTTTCACCATACCTGTGGGTCAGCACGCCTCAAAGGTCTCACCACCTTCCCATCATATATCTCTGGTTGAATCTCCTCCTTAGGGATGGTCCCCTTGGGAAGCTTGACGATTCCCTCGGCACTGACTTTGAAGCTCTTCATCTTGAGAGTGTACTGGACCTCATCACCAACTTTGAGTTCATTTGGATCATCATCAAACTCGCTGTACAATAAATGTTGTAAATAGTTATGATGGTAGTGGTAATTATGATGGTGATGAGGATATAGAGATTATCACATGTTAAGAGCCTGATATCGTTTTTATTCACGAGATTCCCGTATCATATCGCGAACAAGCAAGTAATAATGATATAAGCTCTTAACATGTAATTATTTGTTCATTACACATTTAGGGTCGATTATATATTATTATATATCGCGAGATTTTATTGGACAGTTTTGCCGTGAAGTGATATTGTATCACTTCACTGATATGGTTTCTATTAACAGATATCGACCCTAAATGCATAATAAAAGGTTTAGTAGTAGTGATGATGGTGATGATAATGATAATGATGATATAAATGTAGGATGATGGTTGGGGTGTTGATGATGATAATATTGAATGAGAGACCTTATGGAGATGAAGATAGTGTTAGTGCTAATGACAATGATGACAATGTTTTACCTGTAGTGAAAGAACACCTCCTTGTCATGGTCGGCTGTCTCCAAGAATCCATAATTCTCCTTCAGAGTTGCCACAAAACCCTAAACGTCATGAATAAGAGAGGTCACTCACACTGCTCAGTCTTCACTTGGTTTTTTTGTTCAGTACACAATAATAATAATAATAATAATAATAATAATAATAATAATAATAATAATGAGAATGAGAATGATGATGACTGTGTTGATAAGGATGTTAATAATTATGTGATGAGCGTGATAATGGTGATAATGAAAATTATTCTCACCTGATGCAATACTTCAGTATTCTTCTTCAACAATTCAATATTCACAGCCCTGCGATACCCTGTCCTATTGCTTTCAACCACACTGAACTCAACCTGATAAGAAATGATGGGTAATGATAAGCACTAGAGAAAAATCCAAACACCTTTAGACAGGGTGGTGAATAGGGGGTATCAAACACGAATCACAGACAATTGTTTTGTAAATTCACAAAATAATCATGAAAATATGATAAATGAAAAACCTTGCAAATACAAAGATTCAGGAAAATTATGCAAAATCATGAATCACGGCGTTCAAAATATGCAGATGACGCATCATGGAGGGATTGAAATTCACAATATTTTTTTTATTTCAATGATCACGTTCCAAAAAACTCTGAATCACAGATCACAGAAAATCACAGACAATTGTGTCGTAAATTCATGAATGACGAAAGTACCCTAAATGTTGAATAACCTTGCAAATACAAAGATTCAGGAAAACTAATACAAAATCATGAATCACGGTCTTCAAAATATGCAGATCATGCATCATGGAGGGATTGAAAACAAAAAAAAAAAAAAAAATTTATTTCAAAGATCGTGTTCCAAAAAACTCTGAATCACAGATCATGGAAAATCTCCTCACCACCCTGCTTAGAAATTAAGAAAGGTGGGGTTGAGGGAGGAACAGGCTAAATTTGGGGATTTTGGTAGAGATTTTGAGACCTCGCTCTCTCAAGGCAGAGAGCTAACTTGTTTGTCACTTTAAAAGACTTAGAAAATACTACAAGAACTTACAAAGTCTCCAAACTGAGTAGATTTCCTGGGGTCATTCTGCCAGTCAAAGGATACTGTCTCCTTTTTGCCATTCACTTCATAGGTTATCAATCCTGACTCACTTTCCCTTTAGGATACACAAACAATGATTATAATACAACCCACAATGTCAAGTATATAAGTATGGCTTGAAATAGCAGCCTGCCAATGGCCAAACGGCAGGCAAAATCAGGGACTGCGTAGCATATTTTGATTGGGGGCATAACGACCACCAAATACTGGAAGACCTAGGGGGTTTGGGGGCATGCTCTCATTATTGGGGGGCTATAGCCCTCCAGCCCCCCCCCCCCCCCCCCCCTGCTCTGAAGTCCCTACAAAATTTAAGGTTTGGCAGGCAAAGATAACTGTGAACTGCCAAATCGAAAATAAAAATAATAAAAAGGCAGGCAAAATTTACTGGACTGGCAGGATATAATTGTTTCCTATTTTGAACCCTGATAAGGTGTGTACGGGTGATGGTGACAATGATGATGGTGATGATAATACTAACAGATGATAATGATGGTGTTGATGATGCTAATGAATTACATATTGGTGTTGATGGGGTTTGTGTTGGTGATGCTGCTGCTGCTGATGATGATGATGGTGGTGGCAATGCTGATGATGAGGAAAATTGTGTTGAGGTTAGTGATTATGTTGCAAATTAAATGGTAATGATGATGGATGATGATGGTGGTGATTGATGATGATGGTGATCGATGATGATGGTGATCAATGAAAATGGTGATTGATAATGTTGATGATGATGATCATGTACAGGTGTAGGTTATAGTGAAGACGATGATGGTGATGACGATGATGGTGATGATGGTGATGTAGATTATGGTGAAGATGATGATGATGATGGATGTCGATGATGGTGATGATGATGGTGATGGTGATGATGATGGTGATAATGATGGTGATGATGATGTTAATGATAATACAGAATGATATTACAAGTGTTAATTTAATTCCTGGTTTACCTGTTGTTCTCCTGTTTTCTGGGGCTTTTGCCGGCAAATGATGGCTCTCTTTCAACATAGCCAGTGTGTCTAACCCCATCAGAAACCTAAACAAAACAAACACAGCAGATTAAAGCATAGTGTTTCAGTAAAATAACTGTTCCTTGTCGTGCCCATTTCAGACCATGTGTTGAAACTCTTGAGATTAGAAAATTTCTCAAGGAAATGACATGTGGTCAAAAATGGACAATTTGCATATGAAGCTAAAGAGGTCTATTGGCGATGATGACGCTGGTGGTGGTGGTGCTGCTGCTGCTGCTGATGATGATGATGATAATGATGATGATGACAATAAAGAATATTTTGATGATAATTATAATGATGGTGGTGGCGATGATGATGATATGAATGAAGTCAGATGGTGATTGCGGTAATGAGATGATGGCAGTGATGATTAGACATCATGATGTCATGCACTAATGACAATGATGATGAGGATAATAGGAGGTCTGAATACATCACAACTTACTTCAGTCTTAATAGTTCCCTTGGGCAGAACTCTGACTCTGATGGCATTAAGCCTCTTTGAAGGTGACATATCCTACAAAAAAATACAAGTCAATGAATGAACAAAGTTATAATGGAGGTTTGGAATAAAAAAAGCATTTAAGGGAAATACATCCCTCCCACATTAATTCAAAGCCCCCCTAATCTTAGATCTATAGACCTTTGGGCATATTGTTTTCCCTTTTCAGACCATGTGTCATTCCCCAGAGTATTATTTCTTTATTTAATGATGAAGAGGCACATGAATATGGATACAACTTAAGCAAAGAATCTTATTATCAAGAGAATGACACGTGGACTGAAATGGGAAAACATTATGCCAAGGCTGATGCATATCATTTCTTTGTTTAACAGTTGTACATGAGAAGACAACTCAAGCAAAGAATCTTATTATCAAGAGAATGACACGTGGACTGAAATGGGAAAACATTATGCCAAGGCTGATGCATATCATTTCTTTGTTTAACAGTTGTGCATGAGAAGACAACCCAAGCAAAGAATCTTATTATCAAGAGAATGACGTGGGCTGAAATGGGAAAACATTATGCTCAATCCTAGACTAAGATCAAACGTCGAACCTCACGAGCCAATCCTAATCACAAATAAGACTGCCTTTATTATTAACTATTTTTAATGCATACATATGTATCACTGGCTTACCTCAGACACACTGAATTCAACTTCATCTCCCATCTGAACTTGATAGTTCTAGATAAAATAAAATAAATTTAAAAAAAGTTAATAATCTTATAAAGAATTTCTACATTTTACTCACTATTGTTTCCGATTGGCCGAGAGCCCTCAGCCAATCCCTGAAATCGTGTAAACTCGACATAATAAATGTATTATCTGTAGGTTTTTCTGCAGATAATACATTTATTATTTTAAGTTCACTCAAGGTCAAAATGGAGATTGAAATACATCCTATTTTTTTCAGAAGCAGGTAACACGGCTTTGGTCTTGATAATTATACAATAATAATAATAATAATAATAATACTTTATTTTCAGAGGGTTAGACATTAAACAGTTACAATAACTGATAAACTTGTGGCCCTCAAATGCAATGTATATACAAATGCTCAACCTTATCCAATAGTAGACCTCTTTAGCTGTGTTGTTTGTTATGCCCATTTCAGACCATGTGCATGATACCACTCTTGGGAGTGGAACACTTCTCAAGGGAATGCCGTGTGGTCTGAAATGGGCAATTTACATGTGAAGATAGAGAGGTCTATTTTTTAATATTTCTTTCTGTTAAAATTTTATGGATGGAACTTGGATGAGAATACTTACAGAATCAATGAGTTCGCTGTAATGAAAGAACATTCTGGCATCACGATCACAGCAACGAATGAATCCAAAGCCTTCCTTTAGGGCAGTGATCCATCCCTATGTTAATAAAATCAGCATCACATCATACATCACATGATACATACTTTATTCTCAAGAGATAATGTACAATAAGTTTTTGTACCAATGAAGAGTAAATACAGGATTCAAAGAAATATATAAAATAAAATAAAAATAAAATAAATAAAATAACGCGAATTAACAGTGGAATCCACAGAGTAGCTCTTCTTCCACTGCATTCCAATTGGAATTTAGAAGTTGATTTTTGAGGAGGGAGGAAAAACTGGAGAACATGGAAAAACCCTCGAAGCACAGAAAAGAACCAACAAACAACTCTACTCACATACGACACTGAGCCCAGCGGGGCTCAAACTCAGGTCGCCTTGGTGAGAGGGAAGCGCTCTCACCGCTACGCCACCCATGCTTCCCTTTAATAATTATACAAAAACGGTTAAGGTGAAAAAGGTCTGGGCCCCCTGAATAGCTGGGCTAATCAAGCAGATGGCCCCAATTACATATATTTACAAAAAATGAAAAGTTTATAAAATTTCAAATACTTTTCTTTCTAGTTGCCTCCCAAAAAATGCAAATCATTATGGGGATGTGAAAGTGGCGAATAAACAGGGCCTTGTTGCTATCACTGAAGCACCTACCATCTCTCTCTGCTCTCCATTTTGGGAATCAGCAACTTTAACCAAGGTAATGTTGGTTGCTCTCTTCAGGAAATCACGGCGGTCTGTGAAGGAAGTTAGACAGAGTGGCAAAGGAATGAATGAAGGAAAAAATGCAATCCAAGAGAAGGGAATAAAGAGAAGGAAGGGAAGAAATGAGACAAGAAGGGAAGGGATTCAACATTAGGGATTTTAAACCAATCTGGCTCCCAAGCTAAAGTTTTCGCCAATCTGGTTTTCATAAATAAATAAATTTGGAGGGGCTAATCATCCTTGCTTGCAGCTGAAGAGCTGAATTACGAAGGACGCAGCTCAACATAGTTGAGTCGAAGGCATACAAAGGTGCCTTGGGCAGCAGCTATACGACTCATGTCTGACAACTGGTTGATTATCATAATCATAATCGAATCATATTATCCTCAAATACTGTCTTGAATTACTCAGACTTTCAAAAATTGGTGCGTTTTCAAGTGTCCCTTTCAACTGAAATGGTAAATTGCATGAATTCACACTTGTAATTGGAGATGACTGTAAGAAATGAAACACTATGATAACATGCTTACCAACTGCAATATTGAACTGCACAACATCCTTGGGCCTGAGAGTGAACTCTCCATGAAGATCTCTTTCACTGAACACAATCTCCTGGTTAGGGCCTTGTTCGTCCTCGTAGATAATCTTCCCATGCAGTGGGTCATGTTGGCGCTTAGCAACAGACTTGCTCAAAGCTTTATCTACAGTGCCAGTATACATCTCTTCACTGATGTCTTCAAAGGCAACAGTTCCTTCTGGAAGCTTCTCCACTCGCACAGCGACTTCTTTGCCCTTAAAATTTAGTTGGAAAGTTTTACATTGCAGGTCAAGAAGTTCTGAAAATCTCAGTTACAGCTCTTGCAAAACACATGAGCGAAATTGTACTGTTTGTCTCTCAAGTGGACGTTAATCAAAGTTTTTCAATTTTTCCTTTTCAAGACCTTTATTTGAAAAAGTAAATTCAAGTATCGTAAAAAAAAAAATTTAAAAGAAATTTATATAGCGCCATTTATATATACTCTATGGCGCTTCACAGTCTACTATATGCCAAAAATATAGTTAAGAAAAATTCTATCCTATACACCGAATTGAAATACTTAATTTTTAAATGAGGCTGCTTACATTTCTTGGTTGGATAGTGAATTCCACATCATCTCCCAACATCAGTTCATCTATGTCTCCATTAAACTCACTATAGTGAAAGAAAATCTGAAACAAAAACAAAATGCATTTAGAATTTAAATAGTGAAGGTGTTTTCCTTGATTCTGCCTTTTTTTGGGACAGTGATTTGTGAAATTCATCAAGTTACTGGTGCTGTAGGCAATGAAAACATCAGGGAAGCAGTCTGATTCAAGGTTTGAGAGCAATGCCATGAACACTTATTTACCTCACTAACTTTATCTGCTCGCTCTATAAACCCAAAAGACTCTTTCATGGATGATACAACTCCCTAGAAGAAACACGGAAAAAATTTAAAACAAAAAAAAATCTTGAAACTTGTAGTTGATTATCAGACCTGCCGATGCCTGTAGAGTTACTGACATTAGAAACTTACTTGATACTTTTCTGACTTTGCTGTCTCAAGCAACTCCACATCCTTAGCTCTAACAATCCCATTCCTTGAAAAACAACATAAAAATTCGTTTTTATATATTTATTTTTCATTTATTTTTTTTATAAAAAAAAAAGAAATTCTAACAGTATAAGGTTATGCCAAAGCTTGTGAATATTTGTGAAAGGGATTGTTACCTCTTGTCAGTTGCAACAACAAACTGGACTTTATCTCCCATATGAAGAGGTATCGCTGCATTAATACAATCAGTAAGGGAAAAGTTCAAGTAGAAAATTTCCTGGGGGGAAAAAGAAGAAATAATAATCAATTATTTTAGCTTCAAGAATTAAATTAAAACTTGATTATCATGACGGAATAAAAAGAGAGAAAATACATGAAGCATTTTGGTAGTAGTGATTATGTAGTAAAATACAGGGCTCAAAATAATGGCCAGCAATACACTGGTCAAGATGTCAGGCATTTGATACTTTATTTTTTATCTTTTTCTTCAAATATGACCAGTCAACATGTCCGTTCAAAACCATATTTGACCGGTCAAGTACCAAATTTGGCTGGACATTGATCTTGACCAGCCATCATTTTGGGCCCTGAAATGACGACAACATTCAGATGGCCTATTCATGCTTACCCCTTTCCTTTCGTAACAGATACGGCCTCCCTCTGGCTCAGTGTAGCCATTGCAGGGCTGCAGAACAAAGGACAAAAAATTAAATTTGGCAAGGACTTTACAGATCTTCCACACTAACACACTATTTGAAGCCTGTGGTCTTAACCCTCCCCTCCCCTCTTGGGAATGATTACAAATGCCTTATGACTTTACAGATTTTCCAGATCTCAGCTGGATTTTGGCAATGTGTCTACTCTCACTTCAATTCCAGAAAACACACTATGGGAAGCCTGTGGTTCTAACCCCTCTCCTCCCCTCCCCTCTTGGGAATGATTACAAATGGCTTATGACTTACTGATCTTCCAGATCTTAGCTGGGTTTTTGGTTCAGCATCTATAATACCAGTTATCTTGTCCTCTCCAACAATCTAATCACACAAAAACATGGAAAATGGTTATGGATAAATCTATGCTGGTGATATTGCTTATAAATAAATAATATATAATTGTGCATCGTCGTCATCATCATGATTACCACCAGTCTATCATCATGTATCAACAACATAATCATGTATCAACAACATAATCATGTATCGTCATAGTCATAATCACCAACAACTGTCCATCATCATGTATCATCTTCATCCTCATCATGTATCATCATCATTTTCATCATCATCATCATCATCGTGAGTATCATTGTCATCATGTATCATCATCATTATTGTCATCACCACCAACTGTTAATCATCATATATCAGATGTCATAATGTATCATTTTCATAATCATCACTACCACCACTTGTCTATCATCATGTATCATAATCATGTATTATCGACGTCATCACCATCATTATCATTATAATCATCACCACCACTACATTAACATCACTATTACCTTCATCATTATCACCATCTTTATCATCATCACCATCATCATTACCTTTACCACTACTACCATCATTATAATTGTAATAGTTACCTCAAATGATGCCGATCCAGGGGGGAGCTGCCTAATATTAACAGCAACTGGTTTCTTGGACCTTGGGTCACAAGACACATCAAACTCCACTTCATCTCCGACCTTGAGGTCATCTATGTCTCGTCTAAACTGACTGTAATGGAAGAAGATCCTCATGTCCCTGTCACAACACTGGATGAATCCATATGAATGCTGAAGAAAATACAAACACAATAGAATATGAATATAATCCTTGAATACTGAAATACTTAACAATTAGTCCTTGAGTCTGAATGGTCTACGAGTCATTAGTAAAATTCTACTACTATACTATTGCAGATCCTGCATTCTGATTGGCTAACGTACTCACTATCTATCAGCCGATAGATAGTGGGTAGAGAAAGCCGGCTTTGTTTTGAAAGAAATGGCGGCTTTCCCTTCGCGATTTTGTGAAGTTTCCTACGAAGAAATTCGTTGAGAATTTTACTAAAACAATTAGAAGACTCACTCTCGATTTCTATCGGCTTTGATAGTTGACTCGGGGCCGGAGCCCCTCGTCAGCTATCAGCCGATAGAAATCTCGAGTTCGTCTTCTAATTGTTAAATAGCTCATGAGGCCGAAGGCAGAATGGGCTATTGACTCGTAGGCCATGAGGGCCAGAGGTCTAATTGTTTTAGTAAAAACCTACTAATCGGTCCAATAAAAGGATGCAAAAAGTTTTGGATTTTGCTTTAAACATATATATTTTGGTTTTCAAAACTGGCGCTTTTCGCTACTAGAGGTCTATCACTAATAGACCCCTAGTAGCTCAGCCAATCACCGGGCTCGATTGGTGATAGACTATTATTAGGTTTTTTTCTAAATACGTTTATATTTTATCGGGGGTTGGATTCACTTGGTCGCTTGGTAACCAATACCAGAAATCCGAACTCTACTTTCTGTTGTTGCATAAAAACAATGGCACATAATATAATAACCCCTAATATTTTTCAGTTTGTCGGCCAAATATATGTAACCAGTACATACCGATATATGTGGGCCAAATTGCAAACCAGCTTACTATATTATTCTGCTGTATTTGATACCCACATTAAATAAAGATTTATTATGTACTGTTTAATAAACGAGCAGGAATGTTTTATCGGGATTTAAAGCACGAGGTGAAGCCGAGTGGTTTTAAGCCCGATAAAACACAATCTGCGAGTTTATTGAACAGCTTAAAAAACCTTGAGGTGTATCTTCGCATTTTCTACTGAATTTTTGACGAATGAACCAAGTTTACCAGAGAAAATCCGAGTTAAAGTTTATGCAAATGAAGAGGATGTTTTATCAGATTTAAAAGCTCCTCCACGGACAATGATTTCTATTGTGTTTTCCTCATTAAATATTCATGAGTTTTTTAACATTATATTAATATTATATATGCACTGCATTCATCCCTAAAATTTCTAATAAGATATATGTACAGCTCTCGAGCAATGAGAGAACACAGTGAGGTGAGTGATTAATAAAATAATGATGAATGTAATAGCTTACCAATAACTTTTCCACAAATCCAGTCTCTCTGTCACCAAATCCTGTGTCCCTTTCCTGCCTTTCACTGAAATAAAAAGAGAAACCACCATGAGCGTTAGCATTTCACTTGTCATGGAATAAGAGTCAAAGTTGGAAGCAGCTTACAGCGCGAAGCTCAAAAGTATGACCACATTTAATGCATTCGCATACTTCTATGCACGGGATTTTGTACTTTAAACCGACACAATTGATTCAAAGCTGTCTGGTTTTACCAAATAAGGCGTGTAAAAGCTCGTTTTGAGCAAAAAGCCCGTGCATAGAAGTATGCAAATACATTAAAAATGGTCATACTTATGAGCGTCGCGCTGTAAGCTGGTTCACACTTGCATTGTAATATGAAGACTCATTGGCATAGTACTGCTCATTAGCAGTGCTTGTTTTTTATCACACCTAATGTATGTTGCTTCTGATTACAACAGAACAGAATCAGAGTCAGAAGCGTTTCAGAAGCAAAATTGGAAGGATTTCTTTTCAGTTTTGTTGCCAACTGGTAAACTCACCTCAACGACCTGTAAAACTGTCCTTGGGACTGAGCTCTGTCCTTTGATCTTGGCGATGAATAACTGCGATAGTTGCCATAATCCTCATAGGATCTGCTGCGATCTCTTCTATCACTATAGTTATTGTAACTCTACAACAGCAAAAAAAAAAAAAAGAAGATATATTATCAACACCTTACTTTAAAGTAGGGGACTTTAGCGATCATATCAAAGTATATATTCTCTTGAAGCTGAAGAAACACAGATTTCAACCATGTTGATCATTTTTTGACTTTGATCAGCCCAGAGGTTGTTTCAGGGTTCGATCTGTGAGTTAACCATGCCCTGACTTAGATCAGCCTAGAGGTTGTTTCATGGTTCAATCTGTGAGTTAGCCATGCCCTGACTTAGATCAGCCCAGAGGTTTTTTCAGGGTTCAATCTGTGAGTTAGCCATGCCCTGACTTAGATCAGCCCAAAGTTGTTTCAGGGATCAATCTGTGAGTTAGCCGTGCTCTGATTTTGGTCAATCCAGATTTTTTTTTCAGGGTTTGAGAAAATTATTTTGTTGTTTTGGGAAGGTTTTCCTATTTAATATACTATACTGGATGCGTGAGCACAGTGGCAGGAATATCTTGTTAATTAGTTAACTTATAAATAACGTCATGGTAACCACTCACCTTCCAACTAGCATCTGTTGCCATGGTGACAATACTTTATACACTGTAATTCTTTAATACTCCGCAAATGAAAATATATAAAATGCTCTCCCTAAATTTCCTATAAGTTTTTTATAATAACAATATTCTGTAATAATATGAAACGCCTGGGATTTGGAACCAATTTCGACACCTAGTAAGCACGCTTCAGCTGCAATTACAATTCATTTTGACATTTTTTCCAAATAGCTCCAAAAGTTTCCAAATAACCTAGAAACAAAAAGAAATAAAATGGATGAGTTGAATGAAATCATACCTGCAAAACAAGCTGTGCAAAAAGGTGTGTTGTTGCCGCTGGATTGTGGGTTGTTCGAGCGGAATTTGATCGAGTTTTAAGAGTCAATTATTTTATGCAGAATTTGAGAAGATGGGGATTCAATTTTTTATACATCAAGTACTTCAACTTTTTTTTCCTGAATTCTTCCTCAAAATAAGTTTTTTTTTGTATTAAGAAGACACCTGGAGCTATAGGGCTGTTTGGCTAAGCACGAAAGCTCACTGTCATTGGCCAGCTTATGTGTACATTGGACACCTGAAATAGAACACTGTGTTCAACTATAAATTCAACTACACAGTGTTAGCCTCGATTTTGTGTAGAATATTCACATGTTCCAGTGAAGATCTGTGGAATTTCAAAGTGTTTGTATTGTTGAAGCTGTGCATTCTTTACTTGTTATTGTTGGCAAGTGTGAATGTTTTGACACTGTAATGAGGATAACCTTGCATAAATGACTCTATAATCAATGATCACAGCAGTAGAGTGCAAACAATATATCCATGAAACACTAGTTATACTAAATAGAACAATGTTGCAAAAATTCTATTGTTTAATTAGCACTATTTTGTGCTATTTAGTAATTTGTATTTCACGGACACATTGTTTGTGCTCTAAAAATTCGTATCAATAGGAAAAAGGACTATATATTGTACAATGTGACAAAACAAATAATCTTACTTACAAATACTAATATTCCAAGTGCACTGGGTTTATATTTTGCAATTATACGCCAACAGGATAACAATTTTAAATGGTGAATATAATGGGAATTGAAATGATTCAGGTTCTCTCATCTTGTCTTCTCATGCTTGAAGGACTTCCTATTGACAAAACACCAGAATGACAGGAGTATTTAGTATTTCAGGGTTTGAACTGTGTCAGAGTAAGCTGTGTCCTGGCTTATATCAGCCTAGAGGAGCTTGTTTCAGGGTTCTATCTGTGAGTTAGCCATGCCCTTACATTGATCAGCCTAGAGGTTGTTTCAGGGTTCTATTTGTGAGTTAGCCATGCCCTGACTTAGATCAGCCCAGAGGTTGTTTCAGGGTTCTATATGTGAGTTAGCCATACCCTTACATTGATCAGCCCAGAGGTTGTTTCAGGGTTCTATTTGTGAGTTAGCCATGCCCTGACTTAGATCAGCCCAGAGGTTGTTTCAGGGTTCTATCTGTGGGTTAGCCATGCCCTTACATTGATCAGCCCAGAGGTTGTTTCAGGGTTCTATTTGTGAGTTAGCCATGCCCTGACTTAGATCAGCCCAGAGGTTGTTTCAGGGTTCAATCTGTGAGTTAGCCGTGTCCTGACTTAGATCAGCCTAGAGGCTGTTTCAGGGTTCTATTTGTGAGTTATCCATGCCCTGACTTAGATTAGCATTAGGTGATGATGACAATGATAATGATGATGCTAGTGATAATGGCAGTGGTCATCATGATGATGACGCTTGTGATAACAGCGACGATCATGATGAAGATGAAAAATCATAAATTTCACAACTAACTCTGCTCCTGTTCAAAAAAGATATGCCAGTGAAACTTATGAAAAAAATTGATTTCCTCTCTGTCTAAAGGTTTTTTTAGTTAAATTGATTTAATGGGGAAAGAAGACTTGACTAAGAGGAAGGGGAGGGTTTGAGGAACCTCTTCAAATGTTTATTTAAATCTGTTATTTCAACCCTGACTGTTCAGCTTAACAAAGTAACTTTTATAATGCAAACAATCCCTTGAAAAATTAAAAAAAAAAATTTTTTTTGATTTTATTGGCCAAAATGAGTATTTTAATGATTAAGAATAAAAGTTAAATGGAACTAATGAATTAATAAAAAACACAACGAGGATAATTAAACAAATAAAGACGATCCTGATGAAGAAAGCTTCACAATGGAATAAATTTGACAACGTTGTTCTACTGATGAGGTTTAAAGTAGCAAAAAGTAGAGTATTATTTTCTTTCTTTTTACAAAAAAAAATCTTGTTCTAATAATTCCATGTATCAATACTCGAGAATTGATTTTAAAATGATGAAAAAACGAAGGAAAGAAGGATTTTTTTTGCCGACATTTTGAGTCAAGATTTTTTCTACCTCGTCGACCATGTTTTGTTTCTGAAAACGCAGTAACTATAACCAAAATGGCGACAAAAAATTAACCAAGAAAACCACTCTTAACCGAGTCCTAACTACTCTATCTCCGCAAAAACACATTGGCAATAGTATTTTGAAGTTTTCTGGTAAAAAACTAACCATAAAAGCTTTTCAAAAAAGATTTATTTATAGCGAACACTTCATCGAAGAAGAAAAAATTTTCAATGACCTGCTCGCAGAAATGTGGCCAGTTTGTGTCTTAAACATTGAATTTTTAAAAAATATTGACGAAAACGTAAAGAATGATTATTTATCTGAGATTTGGTGAGTTTAGGAGGGGTTTAACTTACCGTCTGGAGGAGTAAAGCGCATTTAACGAAGCGCTCATACAGACAACTTTACACTGAGCCGCCATGATACCTGATAATAACATTCGTATCACGTGATAAGGGCTAAACCACGTGCGCTCGGCCGGTCGGAAGTGGTCGGAATTAATTCTCAATTTCTCTTGCAATCTTACTCTGAATAATTCTTTATTTAGTTTCGTTGAGATTGCTATAATGTTTCATAGATAAGAATAAAGAAGCAGGGTCTAAAAAGAACGAATTTGGAATGATGGCTTTTCTTTGGGGTTTTGGAGAAGGCCCCACCCAAACCCATAGAAGACAAAGTTAAGCCCTACCTACCCCTCCCCGATAAATCTAACCACCTTCAAAACAGGTAATTTTGCCTCTTTTAATTGCAACAAGATAGCAACATTTCAGTTTGCTTGATGAAAAGAAGAATTTCTTTAAAAAAATAACTGAAACATGTCATTAAAGCAGCTCAATTTGGAGGACAAAACAATTTCAATCTCCTGAGAATTGCATGAATAAAAAGTTAAATTTTACGCCATAAAAAATAAGAGAGATCACTTACTGACGTTTCGGATGCTAGTCCTTCGTCGGAGTAAATAGCGGTTATTATGGATGTATGCAAATGAGATACCTGTATTCTTTGTTAAAAGAATCATTTGTATGCATTCATGATAACAGCTACATGTTCACATTAAACCTAGTGTTTTGTCCTCCAAATTGAGCTGCATTCTGCTGGGGTAGCAAGGGGTCTTTGGTTTGAGTTCCATGTGCCGAGTGGTAGTATGTGAGTTGAAGTTTGTTTGATGTGTTGTTCTCTCCTATGCTATGAGATGTTTTCATCATGTTCTAAAATTCTAAATTATACTAAACCTCAATAGCAATCAGGGGCAGATCCAGAATTTTTAAGGGGGGGGGGGGGGGGGGGTGACTGTTCCGTGGTAGCTTGCACCAATGCCACAGGAAAACCATTAAAGGTGGTTTCTCAAATTGAAAGAAATTAAATTTGAGAGCTTCAAGTAAAGTGAGTGAAAGTTTCTCAACATACACTTTTTCAGTTATAAACACATTTTTTTTGTTTGTAAAAAAAGAGGGGTTACTCCCTCACACCACCCCTTAACCATCGTATTAACCAACCATTACAGGGCCATAGCCAAAAGTATGGATGGCCCGGTTACATACCACTTTTTAAAAATCGGACCAGTCTAAAAAAAATAGTGGTTTTAGGCCCTGCATTACCCCTTGGCCAGGTACTTCTTTTAATGATGTGGTGGAAGGTATCATTATGACGATGGGGGGAGGGGGGGGGGGTGGTCCCTAACTTGGTCACACAACAATCAAGTTAGGGGAAAAACCATCCTTGAACTGAGCTAGGAGGGGAGGGACTGTTATCAATCTATGATTATCACTATATATGGTAGTCTCTATTTGTGTGGCTTTTATTGATGACAATAACTTTATTCAATGTACTAATAATATATCAAACAGATAAGTACAGATCAGATGTATTATTTAGAACAAGGTTTATAGGGAGGTCATATAATATATAAACTATACTACATGCTGGAATTTTTTCTCATGTTGGCTTGAAATACGTTTTTTGTGATGGAAACAGTCTTTAATTATACCAGTGTGAGAAACAATTCCAGTATATTAATCAGCTGTTTAACTATGGATACAGTCTACAGCAACAGGGATTTCATTAGAAGTCAGCAAGTGATAAACTCAGGTAAGTTCTATACACTACTGGATGAAAACCTGTGAAAAACCTGCGAAATTAAAAAAATTCACAGGTTTTTTTTACAGGATTTTCACAGGATCTCAGCCAGTAGTGATATCTGCATGAGTTGCTACTTTTGCCATTGTACACATGTCCTAATTTTACCAGCTGTTAACGAAGCTTAAAATTCATTTTTTTTTTGATACAGTAGCCAAATTAATACCCTGGTTTCAGAGGCTCTCTCACTCTGGTACTACTTGTTTGTGGGATTCATTTTCTCATTCTCTTTAGTGCCACACACCCTAAAAAGGTGTGGCCATGGATATACCTTAGTTCATCAGTGTTATTGAGCATTGCTTGCCTTGTAAAGAGCTATATTAAAATAAGTAATCTTCAAAAATTTCAGTTTAGTAACATTAAATGTTAAAAAGCTAAAGCTGTTTGAAATTAGAAATTTGAAAAAAGATTTGTATGGAAACAACAACGTTTTCATGTTTTTGGTACATTCCAAATGCAGTGATGAACTCTACCAAATTACTAATTTAGACATGCTCTTTCTCGTAATCAAAATATATTTTTGAAATCATTGATTATTCATGGTTTCATTCCCGATCTTTTAGTCTTTTTTTCATAGAGTGTAACATGCCCACAGAACAAGAGGACCTATGGCACCCAGCATACCTAACTAAGTTAACCATCTAAATCTGCCTACTCGAAATTGTAATGAAATCCCTGTACCTCACATAACTGAATCTAAAAGAATTTAAATACAGTCATGTGAGAATGCTTTGAATGTGTAGAGGTAACCAGAGAGATTTTCTTTTTCTTTTCTTATTATTCTTTTACATTCATTTTCAAAATTACACAATTAACCCAGACAACTAGCTATAATTCAAGTTGTCTTGGTTTTTGGCTTCATATTTTCAACGGCAGCCAAAAACCTGTACATCTTGGACTGTGCTCGTCATGTAATTATGAAAATGGGTGTAATCATAATCAAAGATATAGACAGCTTGATTCTTCCTGTTCAGAAAACCCTAACCTGAAAAAAAAGAAAACCTCTGGGACCAGGGCAGAGTTTATAATAGCCTGTGCAGATAGCTGTCTAATAAATTTATGCAATCAAGCAAGCTAGCTCATAAAAAATAAGCTATATTCTTAAAGGTGGGCAGTTATGTTATGCGATTTGTGACTGACTATTCAGTTCAGCTTTAGGTGTTTTTAGAGCACTTTTTATATTTCCTCAATCCAGATCTTGTTAACTGTTTGAAGAACAGTCTAAGGAAAAATTATATCTCTTAAATATTTCTTTTACAGCTGATCAAGACCAACAGTCACAAAAGAGGGAAATCAGGCAATAGACTTCGATCAATCAAATAAATTGCTAGAGTATGTTAAGGTACATAGGAGACATGAGGGTACATCAGAGAACAATTTACAGGTCTTTCAAAATGTTTTGGAGTAGGTTGTCGTACATCTGAAGTAGTAGCTGGCTGTGATCTGATAATATTTTTTTACAGACCCAATAATTTTTTTATAGGCAAAGAAAAAGTAGCTGGCAGTTACATTGAAGCAAACACCAGAGCTCCGGCAGCTGCTGGCTTAATTTGAAAGCCCTGAACATATATAATTTATGATGGTAGTCTATTGCCAAACTGTGACTGTTGTATTAATCAGAGAGTAGTAATAAAAACATTGGTAATGATTAAAGGTATGGACACGCGGTACAACATTACACACAATATCGCAGGCGATGTTGCTGAAGTAGAAAGCGATCCTACTTCAACACTAGTAGATGCCAGTTCACTAGACACACCGTGCTGATGAGGCCCAATACAGGCCGAAACAGCTGTCCACGGTTTCTAGTTGAACTGGCTCATTTTTCAGTCGACTTGAAGTTGTCAAAGGCCTAATGGCAGTCTTCTTCAGTCGCTCATATTAAGGCTCGCAACTTATCCATTATGCATACTACTTCAACATTGCCTGCAATATCGCACAAAATGTTGCACCATTTGTCTGTTCCTTCATTATTGCTTCAAGGTTGAAGAAAGACAACAAGTGCTCTAAAAAGGGTATTTAGTGTGTGTAAGACTTTACTTTTTTACCAAAAAAAACAACAAACAAATGAAAGTAAATAAGAGCAAAAAGATAGCAAGTAAAGAAAGCACTTTTATTTGGTGTTTATACCTGAGCAATTCCTCAACATAGATCTTTCCTGGATTTGAAAAACAGGATGCACTGTGGTCTAGCTACGGTACAAACAACACCATATAAGGTATGATGGATAAAACATGTTTGTACTGAAGCTAGACCACAATGCACCATAGTTCGCTATCTCAGAAAAAGGTCTTTAGTAATCTAGCATAATAGACCTATTCATTTAATTTTTTTTCTTCATTTCAGACCAAATGTCATTCTTTTGAGAATAAGATTCCACACTTTGTATCCAAATATACACCCCTTGCAAAACAATTTATTGATGCTCCTAAACAACCACTGAGCTGATCTAAGTCAGAACACAGCAAACTTGCAGATTGAACCCTGAAACAACCTCTGGGCTGATCTAAGTCAGGAGATTGCTAACTCAAAGATCATACCCTGGATAAACCTCTGGGCTGATTAAAGTCAGGGCATGGCTAACTCATAGACTGCATAGGAATTTAATTTAGCATGGTATTACAGTGGTAGAAAAACCTGAAAACCTGGAGAAAAACCCTTGAATCTTGGGAGAGACCTAACAAACTCTACTCATGTATGATGTCAAGTCATGGATTTGAACACAAGATCAGAGGTGATTACACTACTGCTACATCACACTTGATACAATTTTCACGAATTTCAATTCTCCAAATTCATTTGCATTGGCAATATGCTGCCTACAAGTGTGTTAATTGAAAAACAAGAAATAATACTCAAGGTAATAACATGTGGTCTGAAATAGGAAAAACTGTGATTAACTTACGGTAGTCTACATTTCATAGCCAATACTTTTTTTACAAAACTTCCTAGCTAATCATATGTTAAAATAAATCATATCAGTTAAGTACAGCTTAATACTCAGAACAAACCTTTTCCCTTTGTTTAAGGAATCATTAAGAGAATGGAGATTTCTCATTTTGTGAGTCCTCGGACTTTACCACTAAACTCCAATAAAGCGATTGACGACACTGGCGACATCGGCACCAGCACTTACCAGTCATTATGGACCAGTTGTAAAATCAGCATTAAGTTACGTACTCGAAACTTTTGCATCACAGTAGTGAACAGCTCCGGAAGAAATTTCGTTTTTGTTCTCGATGTTGGGTGACTTTGACAGCTCCAGTCGATTGAGGACTTGCTTGTTCCTGGGGAAAAAACATTTTTCTTATTATATAATTTTTTTCTTTCTTGATACTGTTTCTCAAAAGTACTTTATTTGGAATACTTTTTATCCCATCTACCAATCCCTCCCTCTATCTATCCATCCCATTCATTCATCCATGTATTCATCCATCCACCCCAATTTATCCATCCATCCCATTCATTCATCCACCCACTCATCTGGCCACCCATCCATTTGTACATCCATCTTCCCAACCATCCATTAATTCATCCATCCAGTTACCACTTCACCCAATGCAACCATCCATCTATCATTTGTAATAGAGCTGTTTTCGTATGAGTGGGAAACACACGGTACTGACTTACACTAGCTACGTACATGGTAGAAATCATACGAAAACTGCTCTATAGATAAGGTTTCTTAACCTAAACTGATGAATCCACTTACCAACTTTTTGTCCATTTTGAGTTTAATATCTCTCGCTAGGGTAAAAAATGCCTACAAACAAAATAACAAAAAATTTAACTTACTTTTCAAAGTTAAAAATAATAATATAGTATCTTACATGATTTATGAAACAATACAACAAAGTCTATATCAATAAAATATGGTGAGTAGTGCTTCTAAAGTATGAATTAATTCATACATGTAAAATTGGGTCAGCACTCGTTCATATTTGCCGAAAGGACCTTCATTCTCTTATCAAGCAATAAAATGAGGCATCATCACAACAGATCTATGCTTCATTCTATTGTTTTGTAAGACAATGAAGGTCCTTTTGGCTGATTTGAACAAGTGCTAACAGTAAAATCACGACCATGTTGGTTGTTTTGGGCCAAAAATAATGGTTATTGTTATTAGCCATTCCAAGTATGAGGGAAAATCTGGTTGGATTCAGCATTACATTGCATTGTGGGACCATCTTAGGGGAAATTTTTTCAAAAATTTGTCTATTTTCAATATTGTTTCCTTAAAAAACTCCCAATGCCAACTCGGCCCAGAATTTTCTTTAATCTCAAAATGGCTAATGGCCAGACATAAGGACTAGCCACATCAATTGACTCATCAATGTGATGTCAGTCTGTTGCCTTATTTCCATATCATGACTGTTGTAACAAAATATTAGGGATCAGTCATTATTTACAGGGAAGGGGGCGGGGGAGTATGGTGCATTTAGATTTTTGCATGGACACATTTTTGTGACCCCTCCCCTCAGAGTACCCTTTGTCTCTCTTAGCCCTGTCCTTTGTGAAGCATAAAAAATGCTGGGCCCTCTCTAATTGCACCAGCCTCCCTTCCTGTAATTAATCATCTGTCTTAATAATTGGCGTTTAGTTCTTACCTCTTCTACATTAATACTTGATTTTGCACTTGTTTCCATAAATTTAATACCATATTCTACAGCCAACTGTAAACAATAATAATTCATTATTCAATAGGTTGTCTTCTATGGGCATGGTGATATCTCTTTAAGCAGACATGGGACATGTTAAGGGTTCAACTTAACTCTGATAGCAAGCTAGAACAACACACAAGGGGTCTTACAGTGCATGAAATCATAGAATTTGCTGTTTGTTTGAAGTTGGTTTTGGTTGATTTCAATCACAACATTCCATGTTGCACTTTTCCGACAATGTCATGGAAACACTTTGATTGATGTCCACCAAAACCTTATTTTGTTGTGACAGCAATTTGTATGAGGCATTGGGAAGCAGAAAATATCTGAGGAAAAGGTGCTGCCTTTGTAATAACAACTATATATAGATGGTATAGACCTTCAGATGATAACATAAAATGGGGGTCCCATCTCCGAGCCATCTCCCCATACCACTTTGCCATGGGACGTAAAGAACCACTAATGACAAAGGGTTTCATGACAAAGCCAGTGTTCTGCAGAAGACTTACTTGCTCTCCTCGTTCTTTTGATACCTGCCGTCTGTCTTCCATATCACATTTGTTACCCAAAACCATTTTTTCCACATCTTGTGAAGCGTGCTACGGAAGAGAAATAAATAAATGTCAGGTGAAAATAATTCCAAAATTGACAGTGCCGATGTTCAATATATATTTGTCATAATAATCATCAACACCATCTTACAGTAGTTATCATTATCATAATCACAGATATTGTCATCACCAGTTGACCAGTGTTGAATGGCTTGTATATATATTTTATTACACATTTAGGGTCGATATCCATGAAATAAAGCTGTGAATAAAAACCATGTCAGTGAAGTGATATGATATCACTTCACGGCAAATTGTCCAATAAAATCTTGCTGTATATAATAACATTTAATCGACCCTAAATGTGTAATAAACAAATTATTACATGTTAAGAGCTGATATCATATTTATTCACTCATTTTCCGTAACATATCGCTCACTCGCTCGCGGACTCGCTTGTTTGCGATATGCACAGGAAACTTGTGAATAAAAACGATATCAGGCTCTTAATATGTGATAATCTCTATATATCACACCACATGATTATCAGCAGCCATGTTGTAGGACAGGAATGCAAAGTTTTTTTCCATGACGAGGGACTCCATTTCCCAAAGGAAAAACATGGCTGCCATAACGTAAAACCCCTCTATTTCAAATACCACTGTCAATGCAAAATTTATTTTCTAAGTGTCAAAAAACAATGTATTATAATGCTTGTGCAATACTAACCTCTTCAATATTTCTTATCCAATTTTTAATATTTTCAAAAGATTTATCATTAGTTATGTCGTATACCAGCATTATTCCCATAGCACCTCTGTAGTAAGCAGTAGTAATGGTTCGGAATCGCTCTTGTCCAGCTGTGTCCCTGTCAATCAAAAATTAACACATAAAAAACTTGTTATTGCTACTTAATTGCCGCCACAAGTACAGCAGAGGTTCAGCTCAATGGGGTTGAACTGAAAGCGTGTGAAAGCGCCTCTGACAACCACTATACAGTCCATGTAATAATAATAATAATAATAATAATAATAATAATAATAATAATAATGATTTATTAAGAGTACATCCATAAATGGCTCTTCGCCTCCTAATAATACATATGACCCTGGAGCATAGCTCTAACCAGTTTGAATTAGTTAAGGAGGAGAGAAGGAAAGAGAAACAGGACCCCTGGAGTCTTGGTACACTTTTAATCTTTAGCATTGTGCCTGATAATCAGATAATAAAGAATTTTCTGTTCCCCTTATTATGTCTTGATACCATTACTACCAGAATCCTCTTCAAATTCTTTTTCTTGTTCAAACGTTTGAACTCCTTTGGGAGGCACAAGATAATGGTGTTAAATTAGGCCAACGAAAGGAACTATGGAAAGGATTCTGGTAGAAGTGGTATCAAAACCTAATAACGGGAACACAGAATTCTGTATAATTATCTGATTATCAGGCACAAACGAGAAAGGAAAGGTGTGTAAACCTAACTAAATTCCATCTCTAATGAAACAACTAAGACTGACAGTGTCAACAGAACAACAGAAGAAGATCAAACCACAATGTCACTCAATTAACAACGGCACGTCATGTGACAATTCTATCAAACAATTTCTACACAACTTTGCTCCAAAAGTTGTGACAGCACAACCCAAGTTAAGGTATTTTAGCATCACAGTTTCTCAGAATTGTAGTTTTTGGCATCAAAATTAATGTTTTCATGCTGTTACATGATCAAAGTTCAACCATACCACAACCAAATTCTTCAAAAAATTCTTCAAAATCCTAAAAATGCCTTTGGTAAAATTTCAATAAAAGCTTTGTTTTATGATTTGCTTGTAACATGAAGTGTAAACAGTGTTTATTTTAGGTCAAGGATCGATGAAAACTCAATGGTTGCAGCGAAGAAAAGATACATGGAAATTAAGTTGTCACGTTTCGGTTGGGAATTTGTTAATTTTTTTGGAAAAGATTTCTGAGAATCTTTCTTTAATCCATTGAAGCTTTGTGCCAAGGAAGAAGAGGAAGACAATCCAACAAAGGAAGTTAAAGAAAAACGTCTCAAAATAACGCGTGTCGAGCAAATTAACGGCTACTGTGAGAAGAGAAACACGCAGACATAAACAAAACCAACTTGATAAGCAATATAAAAACAGTTAGAACTTAGAGGAAATGCTTAAACATTCTCTTTAATTTCAAATTTAAATGTTCGTGTAATGGTTAGTCATTAGGGGACTTTGAGACTAGAAGACAGAGACATGACAACAGTACAAATAACAGCGATCATTTAAGCTTGGTAATTCTTAAAATTTTGAGCACAACTTGGTTGATGAAGTCGTACTGTAATCAAAAGATCAACATACCATATCTGAAGTTTAATTTTCTTCCCGTCCAACTCGATAGTACGGATTTTAAAATCAATACCTAAAAGACAAACAAAGTGGGAGTTAACTATAAACTATCAAACCACGATCCACAAAGAGGGAATCAAAAAAAACACGGATTAAAATCACCAAAGAATGAAAATTCATCCCAAGGTTTCACTAAGGTTTCATGATCAAGATGAGAGATTTGTTCACCTATAGTCGATATGAACGTCGAATTGAAGGCGTCTTCTGAGAATCTGAATAGCACACATGTCTTCCCCACTCCCGAGTCGCCGATCAAGAGGAGTTTGAAGAGGAAATCATAGGTTTTAGCCATTCCAATGCATCTAGAACTCAACTAACTCAGTTTCCTGCAGACCTCAAGATCTTCGAACGTTTGATCGGCAGGCGTGGCGGATGGACTACGCATGCGTGACTGGGGAAACACCGCAGACGGATGTCTAGTCTAGAACAGTATTCTCTACTCACCCCTACCCCGGTAGAATATAAATTGTCCCGCAAATCAAAATAAAATAAAGACCCCTTGACCCCTTACACGTGGCGTCAAAGCAGCTGAATTTGGAGGAAAAAACAAAATAATTTCAATCTCTTGAGAACTGGAACCTATTGTTTTGTCCTCCAAAATGAGCAGCTTTCAGACGTGCTGCAAGGGGCCTATAATTAGTTTTTAAATATTTTTAAGAAACTTGGCACATAATTTATTGAATTAGGTACTTCCCCTCTGAAAGACCTGTTGTCCATTATATGATTTCACTTTCAGCTAGTTAGGGCCATAACGAGTACCAAGGATCTGGGGGGCACCTAGAATAAAGATATGAAATTTGGGAGGGGGGGGGGGGGGCACCAAGTATAAACTAAAGTAAAAAAACAAAAATAAAAAGCACAAACAATTATCTAATTACCAAAAAATCCCTACACTAGTGGCATTGGCATCATCCATCCAACAAAAAAAGGCTTGACCCAAAAATTTGGGGGGGGGGGGGGCCTCTTGCTACACCACTGCAGATGACTAACCCCACATACCTCCCCCTTCTATTTGGTTCCCATAATTATGACAACTTTGTATTGCAGGAAGAGAGGATTGAGTTGATTGATTTGACAGTTCCGCTGTCCCTGATTGGTTTGGGTGCTCAGAAAATGTCTTCATTTCCATACTGGCAGAGGTTAGTTGGCAATGACATCTCCTTGGATGAATAGTCCTTGTACGATGTTACTAAATCTAATTCTTAATATTTCTGCATTCTTTAGAAACTGTTCATAAAAGAAAAGCATGACTCACAAGGGCAACATTAAAAGTCACCCTTATCAACATCACATGCACAACCCTCTAATCATAAATGTTTTAATACAAAAATACAGCATATTTTATCTACTACTGTTTTGCAGATTTGAAAACTAAGTTATAGAACCCTTGCAGCATGTTGGAATGCAGCTCAATTTGGAGTACAAAAAAATAGATTCCATTATTCCCTGCTGGCAGTAGCTCCTTTTTTTTCCAGGGAGAGAGAGAGAGAGAAAAAAGAAGCAGAAAAAAAAAGAAAGAAAAGGAGACTGTCAGCAGGGAATGGAACCTATTGTTTTGTCCTCTAAATTGAGCTGCTTTGACTTCACGTGCAAGTGGTATATATATACATTAGGAAACCTTGTGACAAAAGAAAATGACTGTGAAAATGAAAGGAAAAAAGGAACAAAAGTTAAGATATAAAATCATGAGGGAAATTAGTCATACTAAGGTTGAAAAGAACTTAAATTCAGTTTCGTATAATTTTCTTTGTGTATTTGCTTAAAGCTTGCAGTCAAATAAGTCAAAAAATATATTTAACATTTTATGATATGCAAATTATCTTCTTGCTGTATTATGAACTACGTACGACATTGAAAATAAGTTAATGAGGGGCCATATATATTGTTCTTGTAGAGTAGAGAAATACAACTTTCTCTATAAAATAGCGAGAAAATCCTCACATAACAACGCATTGTTTATCGTCTTCTTTCTTTTGCTCTTCTTTAGGAGCAGCTGTGGTCTCGTTTTTGCCAACTGGCTGGCCTTTTTCATCTTTTTGCAGTCCATACTTCGCTCTGATGTCTTCTCGTTTCTTTTCTCTCTCAGCATGTCTTTTGGCGTATTTCTCTTCGCGTTTAGCTTTCTCTGTAGCTTCTTTTTCTTGTTGTTTTCTTTTTTCTTTAGCCGTCATTGTCCCCTGTTCTTCTTTATTATCATTATCTTCATCAAGACCAATGTTCTTTGACAAAGAACTTAGCTTGCTAGACATTACATTTTTGGCTACAAAATCCATAGCTATGTCCTTTCACTCAGCTTGTTTCAATTCTAGATAACTAAGCTGTAAAATAAACAAAGTGATTCAATCAAAGAGACTCTCGATCTTTAGATATTTGTAAAAAATATCCTCAGTAAATGTGATGCTCGGAGTCCATGTTGTCTTGTCGAAGCAACCGGAAGTCGAGCGTGAACTCTGAGTTCAGGGGGGAGGTGGTTAGGCAAGCACACAGGAAGCCCAACAAGATCCATGACCAATAATTTTAAAAAATCTAGGATATCAGAATAGAATATATTCAAAATTGTCAATATTTCGTACAAAATGAAGAGATCTTACAGATCCTTTAGATACAGTTTCTTGTTATCCAGTTTCTCGCAGGTCGTCCTTCTGGGACCACAGGAAGCCCATGCAAAGCTAAGTTTATCGTATCCGATATTTTTGGGAATGAAAATGAATGGAAAATAAAAGATAGAACTTCCCTTCCAGTTTACCATTTATCTTTATTTCCAAAAGAATTAATTTCCAAATTTAGCCTTAAAATTTTTGCGAATGCGCTTGAAAGCAATATAATTTTCTTGTTGACTCTATTCTTAGTAAAATATAAACATAAATAAATATGATATAAATAAAACCAAAAATATGACATGAAAGTGGAGATTTTGAGAACAAATTTCCTTAGGATTTCGAGGGTTTCTTTACAAAATTTTCGCGCGTTTTTTGCAATATTTCTTACCATGTGAACATCATGTGAACGTTTGTGAACGTACCACCCCCTGATCTTCCCAGTCTCTTCTCATCTTCCTTCTGTCACGCTAGACGACTGAAAAAAGTCACGCTACCAACACAGAACGTCCATCATTTTGCATCAAAACCTCTGACATTTTCTTCAATTTTCGCCGTAAATCTGTTCTCAAATTCAATAACTTCTTGTGGTATTCACTCCTATGGTTTCGTCAGTCTTGTTTCCTAAACATTTCAGAAATCTGTTGAGCGGATCCGGATTTTCCAACGATTTTGGTGAGTACAATTTTTTGTTCACATGAGAAATAGTTGTGTCAGAATTGAATCAAATGTTTTAGATTGTTAGACTCTCTAGCCTTTAAATAATTAATTCCCTCTTGAAAAAGCTTGTTGAAGAATTTTTAGCTTTTGAAGATTCAATTTATGGAACTAAATTGTACATCAAAGCATTACTCGTGACAGAAAAATAGTCTCTATCTTTGTTTAGAATTTGAGTAAATATTTAAGTTACACAACAATGGCATGCTACACGAAATAATGACGTAACATGCTCATAATAAAAGTGAAGTTATTTAATTATTCCTTCTTCCTTCTGTAAATTAAACCACGAACAAGTCATGTGCTAGCTGCTTCAATTTAAAGATAAATCGACTATTTTCTTGGTCTATTCAAATACTACTCATAGTCTAACATACATTTCGACAACTTTGGTCTGTGTTAGGTCTAGAGTAATACGAAATTTTATCGTTTCCTTGCAATTCAAGTCCTCTCGAAACTAGGAAGACAAAATATCGAAGTACTAAAATACGGACCACACGCAATACTAATAGTTCTAGTGCTCAATATATTTTTGATTTTGAATTCCTTAATTTTCAGAACGCAAATTTTTAAACTTGCTGTTTTAAAATCGTCAAAAATTTATCAAGGATATATACATAAGCGGTTGATTACAGGGGTTTCCTGTAGTTAAAACAACTGCTGTGTTTGCATCAAAGAAAATTTTTCATGCTAGCTTGTTGAGAATTGGCGAAGAGATGTCCCTATGCTTGTGATATGTCACAGCCAGTTCAGTCTCGTCACATTTCGATGGAGTACAAGGTTGTCAATCAGGATTGCGCAGAAGGGTTTTGTCATGTGGAGATGAAAGAGATTGAAAGTCCAGTTCAAGTTAGTGAGAGAACGCATCCATTGGAATTGGAGGAATGGAAGAAGATGATGGATCAGGATGGAAGGATCATCAATGAGACGGCACTGAGAAAAAGCATTTTCAAAGGTAATGATTGTGAAGAAATATATAATTGTTATATAATTGGGAGTTTAGAATTATATTCAGATGATGACTGGCATACATGATATATAGTGTCATTATTGATAAAAATGGCAATGATAATGATGATGATGATGATGATGGTGGTGGTGGTGGTGGTGGTGGTGATGGTGGTGATGATGATGATGATGGTGGTGGTGGTGGCGGTGGCGGCGGTGGTGGTGAGGATGGTTGTGATGATGATAATGATGATGATGATGATGTGCACGCCTGCATAGTGCTGGTGATGATGAATATGATATGCATGGTGGAGATGTGATAATGGTGTTGATGATAATAACATAGTGGTAGTGATGATGTTGCAAATGGCCGTGATAATATGGTACAGTAGTAGACCAGGGTGCACTATAACTGCAGATGATGATGATGATGATGATAATGATAACAATGGATAGCTTGAAGAAAAAATATTCTCATCTTAAATAAATCTGCTTGATTGAATCATTTTCCAGGAAGCATAAGCAGCGATATTCGTGCTGAAGTCTGGCGATTCCTGTTTGGTTTTTACCCTTTTCTATCGACTACCAGGTATACACCATACATTAATCCTCTAAATCAGCATCCCCTCACCCAATAGTTACTTTACTCAATGGTTCATGTTTCTTCTCTTAGAGAAAGAAAGGTTCTGTTAGCTGAAAACTACTCCAAATACAAAGCATACAAACAAAGATGGAAAGAAATGATCAAGGCTCATAATGGTGATGGGGATTCTACTCCAGCATATGTCAGGGATTGCGAACAGAACCTCAATACAGATGACAATAATAGCAATAGTGACTGTTCTGCACCTTATCTTAATGACATTAATGAACACCAACTTGTGTTTCTTAATATAACGGCACAGGTAATTAAATGACGAGGCAATAAATTGAATAATAAATTTATGTATCGCGATTCTCCTATAAGTTTGATCGGGAGAGGGAGAGAACCACTAATATAAACCCATATTGTTGGCTCAGAATTGCCAGGCAATTGCGATACAAATCTCATTGCGATTTTGAGCCGCCAATACAGGTTATATTGACGACGTTGGAAGAAAATATATTCCGTATTGGCCTTTGTCGCTTCACGACTACAGCCAATACGGAATATATTTAATCCCAACTAGCCATCAATATAAACCTGTGTTGGCGGCTCAAAATCGCAATAAGTTATGAATATATATGCATGGTTAAATATTATTGTGAGGCATAACAAATCATTGCGAAAGAAGTTGCAGATGGGATATGTTGTTACACAAGGCAATGTCTTGAAATTGATGTCACAATCATTGCAAAGAGTAGTACAGTGTTTGTACTTCTTGCAATAAATTATAGAAACAGGGCAACAAGACTGCATTAAGAAAGGGTTTTTCAACTGTAGGAAAGCACCAGTTGAAATTGATTTTCCTTACAGGACCTTTCTCTGTTTTAATAGGTTGATGCTAGTAGACAACAGATAGACCTAGGCAGTCTCTGGCATTCAATCAAAATAATTGACAAAGATGTTCCCCGCACAGACAGAGGACATCCACATTACAGGTTGGCAACAACACAACTTATGCTATGCTATGCCAGGGACCTCGGAGCAGGGGGGGGGGGGGCTATAGCCCCCCAATAATAGGAGCATGCCCCCAAACCCCCTAGGTCTTCCAGTATTTGGTGGTCGTTAGCCCCCCAATCAAAATGATGCTCTGCGGTCCCCGTATGCCACGCTTGATTCCAACCTGTGGCCTTGAAATATTTATTTTTCCTTGTGTTCAATTTCAGTGGAAAGGGCAATAAGAACTTACTAGTATTACGAGATATCCTTATAACTTATGCAGCATATCACAAAGGTCAGTAGTCAGTACATCATAAACATGTGCATTTTGTTTCATTACCTGAGCCTACAATGACAGGCAAACAGTGCCTTTCATGTGCTAACAACCAGAGAGTATTCTATTGCTTGCTATCAATCAACTGAATGAATCTCATTACCAGACTACAATGACAGACAAACACTGCCCGTCATGTGCTAACAACCAGAGAGTATTCTATTGCTTGCTATCAATCAACTGAATGAATCTCATTACCAGCCTACAATGACAGACAAACACTGCCCGTCATGTGCTATCAACCAGAGAGTATTCTATTGCTTGGTATCAATCAGCTAAATGAATCTCATTAACAGCCTACAATTACAGACAAACACTGCCCGTCATGTGCTATCAATCAGAAAGTATTCTATTGCTTGGTATCAATCAGCTAAATGAATCTCATTAACAGCCTACAATTACAGACAAACACTGCCCGTCATGTGCTATCAATCAGAAAGTATTCTATTACTAAATATGATTAATTTTGTTTAATAGATGTTGGCTATGCTCAAGGAATGAATGATATTCTCAGTAGATTTTTGGTCGTACTGAACTCAGAAGCTGAAGCATATTTCTGTTTTGTAAACTACATGGCCGCGGTGAAGGAAGATTTTATAGAAACAGGAATGATGAAGAAAATTGGTAAAAATGAGAGTTTAATTGTGCTCTTTTCCCATCCTTTCTTCTTTCTCATTCCTTCCTTCTCTTTCATCCTTAATTCTTAGTTTTTTCTCTCTCTTTCGTTCCTTATTTCTTTCTACCTTCCTTTCCCATTTATCCTTTTAACTCATCCATTAATCCATTGATCATTCCTTCATTTTTTCATTCTCTCATTTATTGATTCATCCATTTATTTTTTGAATCATTTATTTCAGAACTAGTTCAAAAGTTGCTAAAGTGTATGGATGGCCAGTTAGAACAACATTTTGTGCTGTACGACATGAGTGATCTCCTGTTTGTTCACAGGTAAGTCTGATGATGATGATGCTGACGATACTGACTTGATGTTGCTGATACATGAGGATGATACATATGATGGTGATGATAAATGATGATGATACCTGATGATGATACATGATGATGATACATGATGATGATACATGATGATGATGATATATGATGATATGATGATGATACATGATGATGATACATGATGATGATACATGATGATGATACATGATGATGATGATACATGATGATGATACATGATGATGATACATGATGATGATACATGATGATGATACATGATGATGATACATGATGATGATACATGATGATGATGATACATGATGATGATACATGATGATGATACATGATGATGATACATGATGATGATACATGATGATGATACATGATGATGATACATGATGATGATGATACATGATGATGATACATGATGATGATACATGATGATGATGATACATGATGATGATACATGATGATGATGATACATGAAGATGATACATAATGATGATGCTGATGTATGATGATGATGATATATGATGATATATGATGATGATGGTGCTGATCATGATCATGATCATAATGGTCCGCTGATCAATACATGATGATGATGATACATGATGATGAAACATAATGATAATGATACATGATATAATTGTCATTTGTTCAAATTTGCTGCCTTTATATGACCTTCTATTTCATTAATCATTCAGATGGCTGATTCTTGGCTTCAAAAGAGAGTTCGCTTATGAAGACTCACTCAAACTCTTCGAAATCATCAGCAGCCAGCATCTTGAGCTACATTCAATGGAGGCTGAAAAAGAACGAGAAAAACAGCGACACAAGGAACGGGAAAAAGATGGTAAGTACTAGAGAAAAGAAGGAAAGAAAAAAGGAAAGAAAGAAGAAAGAAAGAAAGAAAGAAAGAAAGACAGAAACACAGACAGACAGACAGAAAGGAAGGAAGGAAGAAAAGAAAAAAAGAAAGAAAGAAAGAAAGAAAGAAAACAAAGAAACTTTCTCTTCGCTTTGTTTCACAGGTGGAGAGTTTCAAACCGAGTTAGTAGGGCTGGATAAGGAATACACTTTCGATTTGTTCATCTGCTTGGCGATCCTAAGACAGTATCGCAGCTCGTTTCTGAAGTGTACTGAGGTGTCCTACGTCTACAATGCTATTAACAGGTATCTCTTTGGCTTCAGTATCGTAATGTCTTATTCAGTCAGAGTTTTATTGTTTTATTGAGTTTTATTTATAGTTGTGCGTTTTTGTTTTCTGCTCTTGGACGAAAGATGAGTAGATTAGTGGAAGGAAGGAGGGAAGGCAAGGGAAAGGAAATGAAGGGAAGGGTAGAGAACGTAAGAGGAAAGAAGAGAAGATATGATAAGGGAAGGGAAGGGAAGGGAAGAGAAGAGAAGGGAAGAGAAGAGAAGAGAAGGGAAGAGAAGAGAAGAGAAGAGAAGAGAAGAGAAGACAACACAAAAGCGAAAAGAAGAGAAGAGAAGAGAAGGGAAGAGAAGAGAAGACAACACAAAAGCGAAAAGAAGAGAAGAGAAGAGAAGGGAAGAGAAGAGAAGACAACACAAAAGCGAAAAGAAGAGAAGAGAAGAGAAGAGAAGAGAAGACAACACAAAAGCGAAAAGAAAAGAAGAGAAGAGAAGAGAAGAGAAGAGAAAACAAAGCGAAAAGAAAAGAAAAGAAAATAAGAAGGAAGAGAAAGGGAAAAGGATAAGAGGAAAAGGGAAAAGAGAGTGAAGGACAAGAGTTATTCTTAGCGTTTCTCAAATTAACAGCTTATGCATCTACCATATCTAGGAGACTAATTTCTCAAGTAAATCTTTTCTTCTCCGCAGTTTATCGATGAAAATGGATTTGAATATAATTTTGTTGAAAGCTGAGGAGCTGTTCTTTCGATACTGTCGTAAATCGGTCATCGACTGTTTTGAGGTCTTGGATACGACAAATCATTTTCAAAAGTGACGCAACTCACTAGCGACCTTAAATGGCATGTTGTTTCTTGTCGTACAGTTAGATGTTAACTTGCATATCACACGTCCCACGACAGTCTGCTTAGACACGACATCTCGTAAGGTAGTTAAGATTGGCCGATATGTTATATATTAGTCGTGAGTGGAAACGATAAGGCAGGCAGTATTAAGTCGTAAGGCAGTCGTGCTTAGATATGTCATGTCGTAAGGCAGTCGTGCTTAGATACGTCGTGTCGTAAGGCAGTCGTGCCATGTCGTAAGGCAGTCGTGCTTAGATATGTCATGTCGTAAGGCAGTCGTGCCATGTCGTAAGGTAGTCGTGCTTAGATATGTCATGTCGTAAGGCAGTCGTGCTTAGATATGTCATGTCGTAAGGCAGTTGTGCTTAGATACGTCGTGTCGTAAGGCAGTTTTTCTTAAAAACGTCATGTCATAAGGCAGTCTTTCTTAGGTACGACATGTTATAAGGCAATCACGCTTAGATACGATTTGTCTTAAGCAGTCGTGCCATGTCGTAAGGCAGTCTTTCTTAAAAACGACTTGTCGTACAAAAATAAAGAAATAAGAGAAAAATATCATATGCCCTTCAGCAGGACTCGAACCCACGGTTTCGGTATACTAGTCCGACGTGTTAACCACTACACTACAAGGACCAACCAAGTCCTGCCAAGGGCATATGATATTTTTCTCTTAATACCACATCTATAAAAAATACTCGATTCTGATTGGCTGACGAACTGTGAAATTTTTCTTAATACTGTGCAATTAATTAATTGCACACATCCGGGAACTTCGCGCGTAATTAATTACACACATCCGGGAACTTTGCTTTCGGAATGCTTGACATCCATTCAAGAACAAAAACAAACTTCAGTATTTTATTCTCAGAAACTCGTATTTTTTTATAGATTTGGTATTAACAGGAAATTACACCTATGTTCTCGAAGAATTAATGAAAAATACCGCGCGCATTTGATGAAAGTGAATTAATTCTTCTCGAACGGTGTAATTTCCTATACTAATTCTTTATTCTATTATTCACACCGAACGCATTTCATTTCACTATGTCGTAAAAGAGTCGTATTTGGATATACAAGCTGTCTTAGTTTCACTGAGAACTCTTGGGATTGACAGATCACTTGTAACATAATTGTAACTATTTATGTATAAAAAGATATTACATTTAATAGATGTATCGAAATATTTGACAATGAATGTTACGCTATAAAAGAATACAAAAAAAATAAAATTTTTACAATGAAACATCCGTTTAAGTCGTAAATACCACTTCTGCACTCGTGTACTCGTGTCGATAAGTGTTCGGCATATTTTCGTCTTTTTTCCGAACATGTGCACTGCGTTTTTTTCAATGTCATGATTATCGGCAGGTGTTCGGTACATTTTTGTGCTTTCCGAACGTGCGCAGTGCATTTTCAACGATGTCATATGCGTGTCGACAAGTGCTCGGTGAATTTATTTACTTATTTACATAACTTCCACCTTAAAAATATATAAAATCTAAATAACAAAATATGAATCAAAAATATAAATAAAGACAATAATACAAGGAACAAATATAATAATTATAAGACAAAAACATAAAAGGTGAGGGACAGCACAATGTCCGTGCTTTCCGAACACGCGCAGTGCATTTTCAACGATGTCAAGTGTTCGGTGAATGTCCGTGGTTTCCGAACATGCGCAGAACATTTTCAACGATGTCAAGTGTTCGGTGAATGTCCGTGATTTCCGAACATGCGCAGTGCATTTTCAACGATCTCAAGTGTTCGGTTAATGTCCGTGGTTTCCGAACATGCGCAGTGCATTTTCAACGATGTTAAGTGTTCGGTCAATGTCCGTGGTTTCCGAGTATGCGCAGAGCATTTTCAACGATGTCAAGTGTTCGGTGAATGTCCGTGGTTTCCGAACATGCGCAGGGCATTTTCAACGATGTCATGACTGGTGAGAAGTGTTCGGTGCATTTTCATACAGTGCCTTTTCCACCATGTTATCAGAATCGAGCATTAATTCGTGAATGTACACAGTTCGCTTCCGGAATCCTAATATTCTAATAGTCTTCTCTTGACGTCACGACCACGACACAAATCATCACAATAAACAAAATAACACTGATTACAACGCATTTTATGAGCCGAATGTAGGCTTTATGACCAGAGGATGCTCTCTCTTGGTTCTCATCTCCTTGCCTTTGATGGACAGTGAGTTCTGGCTCACCCATCGCTTGGGATTCCATTTCAATGGATATCTCTTCGCGGGAGTGGTGTTCACTATATGCATCATTACAATTTCCATCAACGTTCACGAAAGTTGGTCGTAAACGGCTGGATGTCTCCTCAGAAGAGTGGTGTTCACTACACCTCTCATTGCAATTTCCATCAACGTTCACGAAAGTTGGTCGCAAACGGCTGGATGTCGCCTCAGAAGAGTGGTGTTCACTACATGCCTCATCACAATTTCCAGAAGCGCTGCACGAAGCAAGATTTCCATCACTGGAAAATCTAGAATGTTCTAGAAGCTGCCTTCGCGGTAACCTTACGGATGAGCGATGACTTTGACTGCCATAGCAACTATCTTGATCAGATCTGCGCATCGCCCCCTTGTTATGAATGTCCACATATTCCTGTAATAATGGATACAAGACGCCTGTTGACTGATGAGTATTTCCAATAAGTACTGCAGTTCTCAGGTCTTGGTTTGATAGATCCTTTCTAAGCGACAACAGGCCTGTTCTAGTCGAAGGGGGGATAATTCGTGTTGCTGGTAATCCAGGAATCTTTAAGCGGCTTTCAGAGTCGAGATTTATTTCACAGCCAAGGGAATGGCTTCTTCGGTCTCTGGTACTCTTTCCAACTGGGAACAAGCTTTTTTCGATCACAATTTCAGGGACAGAAAATGACCGCTGATTTTCGCGCGTCATTTGGGGCTCAAGCCAAGTACATCCTCCTTCGTCGAATACGTCTTGATACTTCATAGATGATTCCCCGCTATCCCACTGCATAGGGTTGGGCTCTAATCCATACTGATAATGACCCTCAATGCTTCCTGAAAAGTCACCTTGATCACCATCATGATCATTGCTTGGAATCAGATGTCTTTCTGCAGTTGTGTCATGTTCTAAACGCGGTCTTCCATAGGGTGTTTTCTTCCCAGCCCGTGTTAGCGCTCTCCGGGGTCCTTCATCAAGATCATCTGACGACGACGGTGTTGGAACATTAAGAGGCTCTGACCAAGCTCTTGTTCTCTGGTTATTGAAAACACCTGAAGGAAGATAGCAATCAGCAGGCGAACGTTCACAGAGAATCCCATCGTTCACTTGACTTCTTGAAACAGGAAAGAAGCTGTTCTCTGGAGGTTCATCTCTAACGTTCTCGAGCCCCACATCTACAAACCAACCTCTGTCAGGAACATGATATTGGTCACCTGTATACGCTGTTGAAGAACCAATATGACAATGGCGACCAAGTTCATATTCCGATACGCTTCGCCGTCCTTGATGATAATACCTTCGCCTCCTTGGACGATAATACCTTTGGTCTCTTAAAGTTCTCTTCCCTATATATGAATTTACCAAGGAATCTACGTCTACTTCTCGACTGATGTTAAAGAGCTCTGCATCCTCGCTGTATGAATTGGGACTGAATTCCACACAATCTGAAAAACCGGTAAGTCCAGACTGCTGCGAGATGGATGCATTTGAAGACATATTCCCATACAAGCGTGTTTCTGGTTCGTATTCGTCGTCTCCAAGAAAACCATCGTTGACTGCATTATTCTCTTTTCTAGTGTTTCTCTTTTTTCTCTTCCTTTTAAGACGTCGAGTTGTTGCTGTTCCGACATCTTGATCAAAAGAACTGCCTTCTAGCCTTGGGTACATGTTCTCTTGCAAGCACTGCAGGACTTTTTTGTGTTTTCAAATCGTGTACTCAGTTCAATTATGTTCATCGGTTGAGTTAATAAAACTAAGTTCCCAGAAACCAAAATTTTCGCTCTTTGCTTGGAAACTAAATCTTTGGCACTACTGGAGAAGCTTGTGAGCTTCTCCACGTTCATATACAGCGACTGTCGGTTCCTTTTCTAGATCTATCCTCAAGTTTAAACTCATATATTTTATCCTCATCTAAAGATAGAATGCAAGCTAGTGCATCAACGACGTCCAAAATGATCTATAATGGTGTAACATGGCTCTTAACATTATATTCGCTTCTCCGTAAGACGAACACAAGACGAAGACCTTTTGACGTCAATTGTCACTTTTGGCTCATGTCCTGTTTCTAATATTAGAACATTGAATGACGTAATTTATCTTATTTATGATTTTAATTTCTCCGATTTACCATCTCAGATTTGTAATATTTGGTTTTATAATCTGTAATGATATTACTAATAATATAATAATAATAATAATAATAATAATAATAATAATATCTTGCTACTTTTAGAGATATGAATATAGTTATAAATTGTCTTGTTAAGGATTGTGTAATTTGTTAATAATAAGTTTTATCAGTAGCATTATTACATAATAATAATAATAATAATAATAATAATAATAATAATAATAATAATAATAAACAGTACTTATAGAGCGCATTCTGCTACCTCAATGCGCTATGGTGGGTAGTTTAAAGGTTAAGAGCATGCTGATTGAACAAGTAGAGTTTTCATTAACGATTGCAATGGGGATTTTGCACACCTTGTGTGACATTTCAATTATTGCTTGTCTGGTCCCGAAAATATCATATCTGGAAAGAGCATCCTAAAATTAGTAAATTTTGAAATTTTGAGGGAAATCAAATAAATACGAACGAAGTTATGAATTTTTTAAAGTGACCTTTTTTATAAGGAAATGTATGTGGTGGGCAACAGCTTGCCCACCAAGACAATTTTCCATACATTTCTTTGTTATTATATATTTTCTTGGCCTGAATTACCAAAGTTTAATGTTCGTGTCTTTGGCCATTAGCGCTAGCGAAGCAGTCTGCAAGGTTGAATAACCTCAGTATATCCGGTGTCAACAACTAGCAAGACCCGTTACATTATCATCAAAAAGTACAGTTTTCAGTGACAATTGCAATTCAAGATTGTTAATCTTTGTGAAGTTATAATTAATGATATCATAATTAATATTTGTGAAGTTGTACAGCACTTTTATAATAATAGTTATTAAAATTACCATAATAGTAATTATCAATATTACTATCGTGAATTTTCAGTCATTTGTATTTGTCAATATCATTATTATTATTATTATTATTATTATAATGACTATAATAATTATTATTATTAGTATTGTTATTATCATCATCATTATCATCATTGGTAGTCATCTTTGTTACTATATATTTTCTTGGCCTGAATTACCAAAGTTTAATGTTCGTGTCTTTGGCCATTAGTGGTAGCCAAGCAGTCTGCAAGGTTGAATAACCTCAGTACATCCGGTGTCGATTAACAACTAGCAAGATCCGTTACCTTATCATCAATATTAGCCATAATTTAATAAACAATTATTGGATGGGGTTGAGCATGATATCGAGGCGGATAAGACTGCCGAGGTCTTAATATTTACGATATCATGCGAAAACAGAATTTAATAATTGTTTTATTATACATTTTGTAAACTAAGAATAAAGATTTAATTCTGTTTTCGGAAAAATAGCAAATGTATTTCCATTAACATCCTGACCTTGAGTGAACTCAACATGATAAATGTATTATCTACAAGTAAAACTACAGATAATACATTTATCATATCGAGTTCACACGATATCAGGGATTGGCTGGGGGCTCTCGACAAAACAGAAGCGAGATACTGAGTAAAATGTATAATAATTAATGTTATCCATATTGTGATTATTATTACTATTGTTATCTTTTACCATTATTGTCATTGTTGTCATATTTATGACTATAGTAAAAGTAACCATCATCATCATCATCATCATCATGTTGTATCATCATGTATCATCATCATGTATCATCATGTATCATCATGTATCATCATCATGTATCATCATGTATCATCATGTATCATCATGTATCATCATGTATCATCATGTATCATCATGTATCATCATGTATCATCATGTATCATCATCATGTATCATCATCATGTATCATCATCATGTATCATCATGTATCATCATCATGTATTATCATCATGTATCATCATGTAGCACCATCATGTATCATCATGTATCATCATGTATCATCATCATGTATCACCATCATGTATCATCATGTATCATCATGTATCATCATCATGTATCATCATCATGTCATCATCATCATGTATCATCATCATGTATCATCATCATGTATCATCATCATGTATCATCATCATGTATCATCATCATGTCATCATCATCATGTATCATCATTTATCATCATCATCATGTATCATCATTTATCATCATGTATCATCATGTATCATCATCATCATCATCATGATGTATCATGATGTATCATGATGTATCATGATGTATCATGATGTATCATCATCATCATCATCATCATCATCATCATCATCATCATCATCATCATCATCATCATCATCATCATCATGTATCATCATGATGTATCATCATGATGTATCATCATCATTCATCATCATTCTTTTTTTCATTTCCAGGGCACATTTAACTTGGAGCCTCGCTCTGTTGTGTGACCCCCACCATAGTTTCATCTTTTTAGTACTTTGTTAAAATATTTTCTAGTTTAATTTGTTGTCATTTTAAGTTATCAATGGTGAAAGTTATTAAATAAACACATTTCTAGTCATCTGTTACTTATATCTATTCTTGACCTTGTAAAATTTAAATACATACTTAAAATCCAATACTTAAAATCCAATTTGAGTGTATTTGGTAAAAAGTCAGTTCATGGTTAAATACCCCCAACGTATCCGGTATAAACAAACGTAATATACTTCATTTAAAATTAAGCTCAAACGTCATTTTAAGAATTAATTACGCATTAGGCACGGTTGGTTGGGAAAGGGGGAGGGGTGATGTAGTAAATATAGAAGGGAATGATTTATCGTATTTAATATTTAACTATATGTCAAGTCTGTGCCGTCACTTCCAGTATATTTGTTTCTAAATTATTGTTATGTTATATCAGGACTCAATTTAAATATTGACTTGAATAAAAAATACCTCTATTTGTGATCGAGTGACTTCCAAATTAGGGCATCCTACGTCATTCAAGACCGGTTTAAGCTAC